>VZTO01017514.1:49155-71678 GCA_013400615.1 Syrrhaptes paradoxus
AGGAGGATTTGCTCCATGATCTTGCCAGGCACAGAGGTGAGACTGACTGGCCTGTAGTTTCCTCAGTCTTCTTTATTTCCTTTTTTAAAAATGGGGGTTATGTTTCCCCTTTTCCAGTCTGCAGGAACTTCACCAGACTGCCACGACTTCTCGAATATGATGGATAGTGGTTTGGCAACTTCATCTGCCAGTTCCTTCAGGGCCTGCGGATGTATCTCATCAGGTCCCATGGACTTGAGCACCTTCAGTTCTGGTAAGTCTGATACAATGCGAGTCCTCTCACTCCTTATCCTTCAGCTGTTAGAAGGAAGAAGAAATAGTGTTCTGCTTTTCATCCCCCTTTCACACTTCTATCTCCTGAGGAGTATTGCACATTACTTCCCAAGCTGACGGCCTCTAAAAGGGCTGTATTTAAGATGATTGCTTATCTGCATAGGGTCTCAAGGAGGGAATCCTAACCACAGTGATACATTGGCTGTTTTTTCTGTTTTCTGTAGTTTCCATTTGTCTTTCAGTCAAGGCAGATGATAATTATTCCCTGTAGAAATGCCTTTTAAATACAATTGCAGGTCTCTAGAAATGACAAGGAAAACTACGGTATAATGAATTCTATAAACCCAATGCTGATGCTGAAATAACTTTTGCCCTGCAGCAGAGGAGATTCACATGTCTTGATACTGATGACCCAGAAGGACATTTTAATATGGGAGTTCTAAAATTTTTGATTTTTTACCAGCAGGTTTCATATTACACAATGTTTCAGTTAATTATGGAATATCACTAGAAAGGAAGGGAATGATTTGTCTGATAAATGATGATAATATAAGTAATGATTTAAGTGCTGTGCACTTTAATGCTAATTCTGTTATGGCTTGGAACAGGAGGTGTCCATCAGCTTCCCAGAGGATGGTGGCATGTTTGGGAGGGGAAGGGGAAGTCCTGCATGGGATTATAGTGAGGATGAAGAAATATCAGCATTCATTTTTCCTCCATCCAATTGTATCCCGTTTTAGAGGCTGGAGGTAGTGTCCTAATCAGAGCAAACCCAATAAAACCAGTCCTGCTGGAACCTGAAGTGGGCCTGTGTGTTAACTGTCCCCTAATGACATTTCAATGGGAGCAAATTGTGACTATAAAGCAGTAAATAGAATTGGTCAAATTATAACTGAGATGGGGCTAGAGCTCCTTACATTATTCAGAGTCCTTGGAGATACCTTAATTTTGCATTTCCTGGTGTATGTGTGCACGGATAGAGCTGAGCTGTAAAGTGACTTTACACTGTCTTCTTCCTATTCCTGCATAATATTCTTTAATTTCATAAATGATGTTAACTTGAATGATTTAACAAGAAATATAATTATGGTTTCTACAGCAACCATGACTTTAAATATCCTGTATTATGTACATGTATAATCTCAAACATAATGAAAGACTAATGCAGCTCATTGCATATAAATTACATTCAAAGTCAAAACTTTTAAGTGAAAACTGCTTTTGAATGATCAGGATGGAAAAATATGCATGAGAAACCCCTTCTTAGCCTCAGAATTTCTACTAGTTCATGCTCAGATAGTTAAAAATAAAACAAGAGTAGATGTATTTTGAACTTCCCAAGCCAATTCATTTATTGGCTGAAAATAAGCATATGAATGTAGTTTGTGAGTAGTGTTGCACAGTAGCATTGGATGTAAGTTTATGAGTGCCCCTTCTGATACAGAATTGTTGTGTTGCTCCCAGAAAATGTTAATGCAAGTTGTTATTTGGGAAGGGAGCACTACCAAACTGATTATTGCTCCTTGTTTTGGTCCTCTGAGGTCTTGCTTTGGAGTTGGTGATGTCTGAGGACATTGTGTCCTGTGAGGTGTCACCCTCCCATTTAGCAAAAAGTTGACCAAGAAACTTTTGCCTTTGAGAACAAGTAAATTTTTGTGAGGCCAATTCTAGCTGTTACAGAAATTTGCTGTAGTGTACGCTAACCAAGGAAGAGAAGGGAGTGTGAAAAAGGGTGACAACACTGCTACGAGCAGGGAAGTGGTTCAGAACGAACGAGTGCAACACTTGGGCTGATAAAACAGATGCTCCTAAAGCAGTCAGGAAAATTGCCAGTGGGCTGGAAACACCAAAGTGACGGGAGCGTGAGGCCTCCCTACCCACCTAAACAACGAAAGGAGCAATCCTCCCTCCAGATAGCAGAAACTGTGAATTTTCAATCTTCCTTTTGCTTTAAAATGCTTTGAATCTGTATTATAGCGTGGGCTTGTAAGGAATTTTTTATTCTCTTAAAATCACAGCTCTGTCATCTTAGGTACAGCAGGTGAGGCCAATTTAGTGTTTTGCTTAAATTTGAAGTGATTCATTTTTTACTTAGATGGAGATTTTTTCGTTTGGATTTACATTAGTGTAATTGCGAGAGGGATTTGATTTGATGTCTCCAAAAGAGTAATTCTGTGCTTTGTATCTCAGTAGAAGATCTGTGGGAACATGGAGGAGGTCTAAATGTGGCACCAAATACTTGAAATTTTAATAAGGACTTAAATTATGTATTCTTATAAATCACTCTGATAATCCTTAATATATGCTATTACTGAATTTAAAGAAGTATGATTCTTTTACTTGGAGTACCTGTACTTGTATTTTGAACCCAGGAAGTTAAGGACACTCTTTTGTTTCTGAGCTGTTCTAGCTGTAGGCAAGCATTTCAGTAAAAGGTATATTGGAGAGTTGTTAAACTTTTAAACAAAATAAAAAAACACTTCAGAAGTTAGAACAAAAGACAAGCTAACTAGATGCATGCAGAGATAATGATTTTTTTCTAGCAGTAGGATTTAAATATTCCGTAGCTCCAGTCTCTTGCCCAGTCATACTTTGGCTAAGCTACAGTAAGTTTAAATACTATTGAAAGAAACACACAATAATTTATCTTGAAAAATCTTTTTTTTCTTTTCTTCTGATATAGGCAAAGCTGCCAAATTGCCATAAACAAGGCTGCCTCATGTGGCAAACCATCTACCTCTGTGTGTAGAGAGTGAATAAGCTTATCTTTTTTTCTCTTTACAGGATACTCTTGAAAAAGTAGAATTTATGTTTAATACTTTCACTCTTGATTCCTCTCCTTAGGATTATATAACCACCAGATGTCTCTAAAACCATATTCTCTCATAAGCATTTTATAGTCTTTGAAGATGTTGAAAATATGGGATTTATAGGACTATTACATCCATCTACCCAGGGATCGAAAACTCTATTACAATTACCCCAAGTGCAAAGTCAGAAAATTTATTTAGCTGTGAGATAAGTTTGAGAATTTTCAAAAGTCCTCATTTAATCTGTATACAGTAAAATCTAATATATTAACCTCCTTTTGAGACATAAAATTAAAATCCCTGTAGGATACAATACTTTTATCAAAAATGTAAGTAAAGGAAGATTTATTAAGCGAGATAGCAACCCCATGGATCTGAATGTGCCATATGGTATTTTATTTCCTTGTGCTTATTTGAAGTTCATTCAGTTTCATATAAATGGACTTCTTAGATTCAAATGAAGAAGTCCCCAATGCAGTAGAATTTTGGATAAACTGGAGGAAAATATAGTGAGTAGGACCCCTATTGCAAATATGCTGTCCTTCATCTTCCTCTATTAAGTCTTGAGGCTGGTAATTCAGGCAGATGAGATGACAGCCAAGATGTGATCTTAGAATCATAGAATCATGGAATCATAAAGGTTGGAAAAGACCTCAAGGATCATCCAGTCCAAACACCAACTCACACCACCTAACTCACTAAACCATGTCCCTAAGCACCATATCTCCATGTTTCTTGAATACCTCCAGGGATGGATCTTGTAAGTATTTAGAACCTGGATACACAAGCTGAATATCCTGCTTGGTAAAAACCTGTACTAGCTGGTAGTAAAGAGCACATCTGCTTGGAAAAGGTGAACATGACCCTTACAAATTAAAATCAGTGAGGAGGAATAGGAAGGCAAAGCCCAAGTGTTGCCGGTGATGGATATTACCTCTGGATGGGAAGTGGAGTGGGTCTTCCCCAGAGACAGGGAATGCCTGTACGTGGTGCTTCCTAGGGGGAAAGACTTGGCACTGCCTTTGCACTTGCACTTTTGCTTCACCCATGCCTGGGAGCACTCAGAGCTGTGATCTAAGGTTAATTTACATGTAGTACTTGAATAGTTGGCATATCTGTTGTGTTGGAAGATCCGTAAGAAGCTATCAAATGAGGCAGTGCCAGAGGTGTAAGTGTCTTGGCTGCATAGCTAAAGCATGACGTAAAGGCACTCAGGGACTCTGGGCTGTGGTGGTGCTGCCGGTGCCTCTTATATTTCCCTGATCCTGCCTTGATTCAGCTCTGACAACCCTCAAAACCAGATGGCCCAGATCAACCTTGTTTAACCATACTTAGAAAGGAAACTTGGTCTTTAAAGTGAATTTCAAGCATGGCAACACAAAAAGCCTGAACTCACAGAGCTACAGCTCTGGTTTGGTGTTTTGAAGCTTTTAGGAGGTTTTCTTCCTGTCCCCTGGAGCTGGAGCTACAAGCCCATTTAATGTGGGCTACTGAAGAGCTGTTAGGTGATAATAACTTTTATTGACAGCCTAAACCAAAGTGGTTTCTGCTATTGTATAATGCTTTATCTGCTTCCTATCTGTATAAATGGTAGGTAACAGCTTTGTACCTGAAATGTGATTCCTGAGAGAGAGCCTCAGGCAGAGAAAGCTCACTTGGAGGTAGTCAGAGCTCTTCTGAGGCACCTCTGTTAACCATGAACAAGTGGTTTTCCAAGTTCAAACTTTGTTGGTTTTTTATAGGATCCAGTCTTAATTAATTATGTTTTCCATGTGAATGTTACTATTGACATGTATTTAGGGCAACATAAAAAGACGTTTATTTTCTTGGAAGTCCCAACTTTATATTAGCAGTTTTTGCATTTCAAAGAGATAAGCAAATCCTGATGTAATTCCTTAACTTAGTCTGCAGTCTTTCTAAGTGGAGACCTACTTTTCCACTGACAGAAAGGCTGCAGATTGAGAGGCACACATTTATCCCACTAGCACTGTTCAAAAACTTGTAGGAACTTAAAAACTTCTGACACCTCCACGTCTTATCAAATTTGTTTGTAATTGCACAATATGCTCAGGGATTCTTGGAGGAAAAGCAATTTTAGGTTGCATGGAGTAAAAATGTGGTAAAAAGGCTGGTCTGTCTCATTCTGTGCTTCACTTTCCCTCCCTTAGTTCAGTAGGAGTACTCTGTAATAAGCTGCAAAAAGCTATTTCTTTTCATGTTACACCAAAAGCTATTTTTCTGGTGACCATGATGTGTTGCTTTGCTTCGCTAACTGTGAAACAGGACCTAATGCAAAAGGCCAGATAAGTAAAATGTGTAGGCCTGGATTCATCCATGTGTCAAACATGTATTTGTAACTTCAGGCTGGTTTACTGCTTATGAGGATGCTGAAGTCTTTGCAAGATCCAGGAGTATTCTGATTTAATCTAGAAAAGGGGTATATAAGTTTTTATCATTTTAACATTTTTAAAAAATAACAATAATGCCCTTATATTTATTTTAATAACCAATATTTTTTATACTAGGAGCTGATTCAAAAAATGTATTTATTACTCCTGGAGTCACTTTGCACCATGTTGGTAATGTAGGAACAGGCCTAGCGCCCACAATTATACATGGGGAAGGAGGTTCAGTTCAACTGAATTCGGGTCTCTAAGGGTCAGGAAGTTGCTTTAATCCGGCTGTCCAGTCTCTCCCATCATATCCCATTCAAGAAAATGCAATGGGTAGGAAAAAATGCTTTCTTAAGTTCCTCTTTTCCTCTACTGACCATAAAGGAATCCTCTCAATGAGCTCCAAATAGACTTTAAGATGCTCTACATAGATACGTTTATGTAGAACACATGCACACATAATATTATTCTTTTTCCTTTCCTGCTTTGCAGGCATAGGTGTTGTAAATGGCAACATTATGAAATGTTCACCAGGTCAAAGTGGGCATGTGAGCCTTTTGAGACCCTTCTGCCTGATTAGGCTGTTTATTACCTTGTTCTGTAGAGAACAGAATAGATTAATTAGCACAGTAAACTGTATTTACATGGTCCCCTGTATGGGATCAGGCAGAACAAGGTTAAGAGCTGCACGTGCAAATTTTGTGGCAGTTGACATGATTTATCATATTATTATCTGTCTTTTGTAGGAATCATTAATGAGTTAATGTAGCGTGTGAATCTGAGGCAATGGTTTTAAAGAATGTGTGTGCTAATCAATAGTTTGCGAGAGCTTGAAAAACAGGTTATTGAAATCAGTCATAATTAGCCGTAGATAAAATCCTAATAAATCACTGGTAATGCAGTAGTTCTCTTCAAATTGAAAAAAAAATGGAAAAATTATGAAAGGGTCAGAGCAGTGAGCTATGAAATTATTCAGGAAATGAAATGAAGACAGGAAGAACTGACAGTGATACAAAAATAACTGTATGAGAACATCTGAGTGAAGAAATTCCCCATTTCCTTGAGGGATGAAGAGAAATTGAGAGAAGAATCATAGAATCATTAAGGTTGGAAAAGACCTCAAGGATCATCAAGTCCAACCATCAACCCACATCACCTAACTCACTAAACCATGTCCCTAAGCACTACATCTACACATTTGTTGAACACCTCCAGGGATGATGACTCCACCATTTCTCTGGGCAGCCTGTTCCAATGCCTGATCACTCTTTCAGTGAAGAATTTTTTTCTAATATCCAGCCTAAACCTCCCCTGGTGCAACTTGAGGCCATTTCCTCTTGTCCTGTCACTTGTTACTTTAGAGAAGAGGCCAGCACCCACCTCACTGCAACCTCTTTTCAGGTAGTTGTAGAGAGTGATAAGGTCTCCTCTCAGCCTCCTCTTCTCTAAACAACCCCAGTTCCCTCAGATGCTCCTCATAAGACCTGTGCTCCAGACGCTTCACCAGCTTTGTTGCCCTTCTCTGAACCTGATCCAGCCCCTCAATGTCCTTCTTGTGGTGAAGGGCCCAAAACTGAACACAGGATTCAAGGTGCTGTCTCTCCAGTGCCAAGTACAGGGGCACAATCACTTCCCTAGTCCTGCTGGTGGCACTATTTCTGATGCAGGCCAGGATGCCGTTGGCCTTCTTGGCCACCTGGGCACAGTGCTGGCTCATGTTCAGCCAGCTGTCGACCAGCACCCCCAGGTCCCTCTCTGCTGGGCAGCTTTCCAGCCACTCTCCCTTGAGCCTGTAGCGTTGCAGGGGGTTGGTGTGACCAAAGTACAGGACCCGGCACTTGGCTTTATTGAACCTCATACAATTGGCCTCAGCCCATTGGTCCAGCTTGTCCAGGTCCCTCTGCAAAGCCTTCCTACACTCAAGGAGATCAACACACCTGGCAATGTCTTTGAGACCAAAGCACGTTAACCTATTTTATTTTGGTAATGGAGTGTTTAACTTGCCACTGCCCAGCCTGAAGCCTGAACAGATGAGTTTTACCTACTTTTAAAATTTTCTGTAGCAAAGTCCTGCTTCAGTGAGTAGCATGACATGCCTGTCTCTGGAGATGTAACTCACTTGGGCTGCTGGTTTAATTTACGGTGTCTTTATCCATCAGCACAAGGGCAAGGTTTCCTCCTGCTCCAGCTGGGTGATAAAACGACTGCTGCCAATTCAGTTTCAGGTTGACACTGAAACAAGGGTCTAATTGCACGCTCTTGATTGAGATCACTTTTGTGGCATCTAGCACATCAGTGAAAGCTGTACACCACACAGGAAGGTAGAAATCAGGCCTGTGCTTAGTAACTGCATGGGTGTGAAAATTCTACAGCCATGCATGGAAATTTGCTAAATGAATTTTCCAACATGAAAACCTTGTAATAAGAATATCTACGTGAGTAGCATTCAAATTGTTTTCCTATCAGAGCGCAAAAGGCTCTTAATGACATTGTCATGGCATTTTTATGCACTTCCCAAACAATTTCTTATTATATACTTGCATTACTATGAAAACATAGCGGTCTCTGCAGGCTCACATTGAACTAATACTGGTGTTGCACTCACACCCACGGACAATGTAATGGCGTGGAAATGTTTTATTTCTCCATATAGTAAAATTGCAAGAAGGGAGTTATCTGACGTGATTTTCTTCTCTGTGAAATACAGGCTAGTCACAAGATTTTAGTCCTTCACAGAGGAAAACACTTGGTTTTGTAAGATGCCTGATGCCCTCTGTTTCCATGGAAAGGGCTCGAATATGCAGACATGCACCTTTTTAATATACTGCATTTAAAGACATCCTTAGAGCTGTTCCATTTAGGCCTCTTGAGCCAGAGGCAGGCAAAGAGAAAATGTTTGTCTTTTTCAGTATCTCCTACTTGTCTAACACAATGTGAAACATCAGGAAAACTGTATTTGTATTTTGGTTTGGTTTCGGGACATAAGATTTTCCATCAAATAACATTTTTATTTGTTACAGTGAAGATCCGGGGCTAAGTACTACACCGCTGCTCTCACAAGCTGCATATTCTCACAACTGAATAATCCAGGGCTTTGGTGAAACTTGCATTAAAATAATTCTCTGGAGAGTTGTTTTTCAAGGCTTGTATGAGACAGAGCTGTTGGGGTTAAATGCATTATGGAGCTCTTCCTGTCATTTCACCAGGCTTTGGATAATAACACCTTCTGTTGCAAAACTGCTTCTTACACATCTGTCACCCCTATGAAACAATTTTTAGCACATCATTCAAATATTTTGGGCTAAAGTAAGACATTGTAGACCAAGTAGTTATTTGTCAGCATTTTCTCTGGAAAAATAAAGGTGATATACATGCTAGATATTTTGCACTTTAGAAAGCAGTGTAATTCCAAAAATCTTCATTTCATTTTGTTTATTCTAAAATAAAGCAATTTCACAATTGCTGCTCTGGTGGTCCAGACTTTCCATTGTTATAAAGTCTCTTTTTTCCTCTGTGTTACAATTCCTGTTCAGTGAATCAAATCTGTATGGCCTTTCAAAGCTGAACTTTTACGGGACCAGTAATAATCTTGTTGCCATAATATTATCCTTCTACTTAGGCTTAAAGGCCAGTTTATGACCAAAAGGGAATATCTGCAACTACTAGGTCCCTGAATCTAATTTGCATGTAAATTAGACATTTCAGAATATAACTGTGATTTCTGAATACATACAAAGTATACTGTTTTGAATCCTGGAAAATAAAAATGCATAACAATAATAAGAAGAAAGTTATTGATATAGTGGCTGTTTTATCTTACCAATTTCTTTTCATTTGAATCTTTTTTTTCAAAAGTTTCTGTGGCAGTGGCTGATTACTTCTGCTGCAATGTGTATCAGGACATGACAAAACCCTACTTTTTTTCCATTCACATTAATAGAAGGTTCTCAGGTTAAGTGCTGGCTGAAGCCTAATGCTGTAGTAATTGTTAGAATGCAGTGTTATTTTATTATAGTTGGTGGTGAAGGTATGAGAGCAAATGAAGGGGAGGAAATATTATTATATGGATTTATCCTTTGGCTTGTTTTGTCTCTTTCTGCTGTGTCAGATTATATTCAACACTGTCCCCGCGTTCTTTCCCTGAGATGGACATAGCAAAAGATGAAGTAAGGATAGCTGAGAAGCTAAAAAAAAATCAATCAAATCAAAAGTATATAAGGGAATGAATGGAACAGGGGAAAAAAAAAGAGAATGGTATCTACTTGCTTCTAGCTTGTATTTAGAAAGTGTTTATGGATCCCCTAAGATTCACTGAACTGCTGAAATTTGGGCTGACACTCATATTTGCTGCCAGGTTTTTGCTGAGTTTGTTACAGCTACTCAAATGTATTGGTTATTGGAAATATTCTGGCTCACCAGCACAGTTAAAAGGGAATAAAGCACAAGAAAAAGCTGGGTAAAATAGATTTTGTTTTTATGAGAATGTTTTCTTTAATGATGACAGACATTCCCTCTGCTGGAGTGGTTTCTGCTCATGCTACTAATGAAGATGTGATGCAGTGAGCTAACCGCAGGACACTTGTGTCTTGAAGGCAAACATCCGCCTGTGCTATATATACCAGAAAGAATTTGGAGAAAAGAGGTTTTGCTGTGTGTGTGGAAAGAAGTTTCCAAACAACGTTTGCAGCAGCAAGGGCTCAGCCTTGCTTTGCTTATGCAGTCCTTGAGGAGGTTTAGTGCCCTTTGATCCCACTGGTTGCCCTGGGAATTGGAGATGCTCAGTGTTTCCCAGGTGAGCAGTCAGTTTGGGCTTTCTGGTAGAACTGATCAGTGAACTCTGAGCTGCTTGCATGGAGAGAAAAAACCCCACACACCTCTTAGCTCCCCTATGCCTGTATTAATTTCTCCTGTGGTAGCGAAGCAGCCTCCTGGTTCTGCTCTGGCAGTTGCCTCCCGTGGCAGCCAGGGAGAGATGCTTCTGGGAGCTTATTGATCTCTGTGAATGCAATTAGCGCATGGTAAAACTCGACTTTTTCAGAGCTGTGTCTTCTTTCCTCATGGTCGTGGTTTTACTTTGATATAGAAGCGCACTGGCTCTTTAGGAGCAAAGTTGCTGTGCGTGTGCTGAGTGGGCGACTTCTGTAACAAAGAAGAATAACAAAGTGCCTTTGGCAGAGGCCATTATGAAGAAATCTATATGTCAGTTGCTATCCTTTATTTTAAACCCATTTTGGACACTCTGTCTGGGAGAGGAGGCAAATCCACCCAAGTTTGCTCAGTTGCATGACTAAGGAAGGATTTTATGTACAGGAACAGGGAAGCAGCAGAGATTTGCTATGTGGTTTAAGCCCAGACCACTTTCTGACACCCTCCCTGCAATTCCCTCTCTATCTCCCAGGTCTGTCAACTTATTTCCCACTTGCGTTCGATGTGCCAGAAGAGCAGACTTGGGCTGCTTGTGCAGCCTGTTTGTGTAGATTGATCCAGCTGTATAATAAAACAAACTGGCCAGCATGGTGGGCTGCTGGCTTGCAGGGATAGCACATGGGATTTTGACTGACCAGTCATAGGTATTTTGAAGAATGTGATTTCACTGGATAGCAGGACATGTTTGGGCAGCAGTGGCGTGGCGATGCAGTGCTGGGACCCTGTGGGCGTTCATGGAGCAGTTGTACAAACCAGCCATGGGTGCCAGCATTCCCAGTACTAAACTGATCTGTAACAGAGCCTGGCACAGTCTGGGGCTGCCAGCTTCTTGATGGTAATTGCAACTTAATATGTTTTGGCACAGCATCCATTGAGAGGCTGAATAGCTCAGACTCCTCTGATAGATTTTTGCTCCACTGATTCATGCAGGTAGAAGGTCAAATCACTGCAAAGTGCTGCAGTTAAAAAAACAGAGGTACCTTTGCTAAGATGGGCTGGAAGGTAAAAAAAACCCTTTGCACAAGAACCAAACGGCAATCAACTTGTTATTCTTTATGGTTCTGGTCTAGTCAGCCTCCTGTGGGAGCTCCTGGTCACAAAATTTACTAGTGTTGTACGGAAAAGTGCTTATTAATGCGCTCACTGGCAACTGCAGGGAAGTCTTCTGTAGTAAAGCCAACAGAGGCCTGAAAAATATGGCGATTGATCATCATTAGTGTACAGTGAGGTCATGGGGCATTTGAGGGAGTTGCCAGAAGGAGGAGCAGAAGGGCCATGATTTGTCTGAGGGCTCATGACAGTCTGTGCAGGATACCTGTGCTACTGGATGGAGTGAGCTGAACATAATATAGAGCCTATTTAATGATACAGAGCATGAACTGTGGTGGTAGTGCTAGTCTGGCTGGTACTTTTGCAAGGGCTTAGTCTACAGATGAAGTAGCTAATGGTGAAAGAAGCGTAATATGTTACAGAATATATGTAACATAGTAGTTGGTAGGAGAAAGCATGAGACACTATAAGGAGCTGGTTAAGTTTTATGTAAAGCAGCATCAGAGCTGTGGTTCGGGCTGGTATAGTTACTGACTAGCAGTACTACACTGGCTGTCTGTGTATTGCCTCTTGCAACATGCTACATGATTGCGCAAAGCAGTTTTCTAGTTTCTTTGAGAAACTTCCCTCACTTGAAGCCATTGGTATGCAGTCATAAGTTACCTAAACTCTGCTCAGTTGTTCTCTTTTCCTGCCTAGAAAAAATGTCAGCTGCCTGGCATGTGTTAGAGTTGAGCCCATTTTAATCAGCCTATGAAAACTCATGAAGTTAATGAGCTCAAATACACTCGGATTTAAAAAAAAATAAAAATCCACCTCAACCCTCTCCCCTGTCAACTGTTATTTACACTTTTCATTTGACAAGGGCAAAGAAAGTCCCCTCTGGTGGCAATTGGTGTAATAGTTTCCAAACCAAAATAAATTTCTACATCAAAAGTAGGTATATACTTATGAACTTTCTAAATAAATTCCTGACAAATCTTAAACTTTGTCTTGCTACCAACCACACGGATGTTTTCAGGCCCTGCAAAAGCACAGGGGATATGATAATGCAGAGCTTTGCTATTAAGAAGAAGGTGATATTGAAGTTAGGAGCGCAATGAAATATCTGGAGAGATGGAAAGCTGTAGTTGAAAGGATGCTATTATAGTCCTTTCTGAAAGTCATCAGTACAGAAGGGCTGTTTTAATATACAGCACTAGTTTCAAAGAGCATCAGATTCCTGGCACTGTCATTAGTCACACCGCTTTTTCATTCAGAGCGGCAATGCTTAATTTTCTTACTGCGCACTGGTGGACTTTTTTTTTATTTCAAAGAATTTCATAGCTCAACATCAACAATCGAAACTGTGCTGATCAAACATTAGGATCTCAAAGGACTTTAGAAAATTAACAAATAAAACTTTACAAAAAATTAACAAATAAAACCTCACAAAACAAAGTGGCATGTAATGTCTGTTTATATGAGAGGAAGAAAATAGGTGCCCATTACAGAAAGCTGGCTTTGCTTTGGGAAATCACCACCACAATCCCTATTTTCTTCAAGGCTCCTTTTTCTTAACTCTGCAGTGTCTCTGCCCTTTTCCTGGGGCTGGGCTGTTGCTTGTGGTAGTTGCTACAGCAGCTACACAAACCAGTTGTAAATGTGACCTCTAAGGAAAAACAGTCCCTTAATGAAAAGCAAAGGAAACTTGAGGAAGCACAATGTCATCCTGTGTGCTGAAACTTTGATGGGCCTTTTGGCTGATTACTGCTTACGTCTCCTGAATTTCTTATTCCTGCTTGCACAAGCCTTGTCAACACTCAGGAGAAGGGACAGGTAATTCACTGCTAGCCCAGCTTCCCAGAGATAACACCCTATTTCTAAGTGAGGACACATATACGGTAGAAAAACTGCCTTAAGCACTGTCTATGTGGAGCTTTCATTTTTACTAAAGTCAAAGATGTGCTGGTATAAAATTATTCCTGTTAGCAATGGTCATTGACCCAGGAATGAACTGTCATCCAGTTTTCAGCAGACATGTAGCTGCACAGAGAATGTTGTAACCTTCTGAACCAAAAGGGCTGTGGCTATTTAAAATGTGTATTTAGCAACAACAAACTGAAATATTACAATAAAATATGGATATCTGTCATTGCTAAGAACGTATTCTTCTTTCACTGATTTAATGTAGACAATTGTGGGTTTTCCATGGTGATTGCATAGCATGTTGTGCATCTTGGAGAATTAACTGAATCGCAAAAGCTTGTGCTTTGGGTGATGTAATGCTCTTTCTTCTCTTTGTGACTCCTGTGGCAACCTCACACGTGCAGTTTGGCACATTGAATCTCTGAAACCTGAGCTCAGGAGAGGAGGAAGCTGCATTAGGGTTTTACAGCAGAGCTCTGCAGATAGGAAATCTTGCTGTGGTGCAGGATTGTAGAGATGTTAGGGTTCATTAACTGGAAAAAAACACATCAGTAAAGCAAGAAAGAGGTTTGGTCTTTGCATTGGTACTTTGGAGAGGGGATGCATGGTAGGCAAGGGACAGACACCCACCAGAAAAAGTTTTGTCAGAACAAGCAACCCCCAGGATGCTTTTTGAGAGTCCCAATGGACGTCTGGGCATGGAGCAGCCTGGATTTACAGCAGTGATCCTGGAGCACCGCGCTGTGTGTCAGGCACCACTCGGCGTGTTCCAAGCTGTTTCTCCATCACGGCCTTAGACCTTCCTGGAAGTAAAAATTGTATCATGCTATGAATGAGATAGCTGAGGGAAACCTGCCACTAGCAATTTGTGTGCCAGTTTGTATCTAATTACTGAAATATAATTACTGAGGCTACAAGTGTAGGATCACAATATGAAAAATACACACATAAAACCAACTGGGCTAAAGGGCAGGAGCTATTTTTGGATGAGCAGCTTTGGCTCCTAACAGGGAAGAAAAAAAACCCATGGATTTATTGTTAATGATAGCATAAATACAGACTAATGCAATTTTAGAGTTCAATTAGAAAAGGAATGTGAAGGCGATGCATTGTGTCACCTGGTGGAATACCTGACAGAAGAATGGAGACAGAGAATGGACGAGACGGATGTCTTCCCACAGCCTGCTCATCACAATGGAGAGGCTGGTGTGGATGTTGTTGGCTCTGGGAGCCTCCCTCGTGTCGGGGTGCCTGTGCCAGGGGGCTGTGAGGGAAGGCTGCGGCGGAACAGCCTGTTCCGCTGGTTCTGGCTGGTTTTGTCCTCCTCACAGCTGCGCACAACTCAGCCCTTCAGCCCTGCTGGCAGGGCCTTGAAGAAACATGTAAGAAAGGGGAAAAATGCTGGAAATGTGAGGAAAAAAGGGTGAGGAACAGCCCAGCTAATGCTGGGGTGGGGTGAGGGAGGAGGAGGCAATCCAGGGGCCAGGCCCTGCCCTGCCTGGGGCCAGAAGAGGACCCGGGAATGAAGGGATGAAGTTGGATCTGGGAAGAGGGGGGTGGGTGTTAGCTTTTGTTTGTGTTTCTTGCCATCTAACTCTAACTGGTACTAAGTTTAATTAATTTTCACCAAATTGAGTCAGTTTTGCCCCTGACAGTGATCGGTGAGTGATCTCCTTGTCTTTATGTCCGCAGACAAGCTTTTCCTTGTCATTTTCTCTCTGTCCTGTTGACGAGGGGGAGTGAGAGAGTGGCTAGGCAGCCGGCCATGGTCAATCCACTACATAGGCAAGCTTAGAAGAGGAAACACTCTGCATGTAGTTCATCCAGGGTGTTTCTTTTTCAACAGGAGCAAGTCTGTGGCTGTTTGAAGGGAGGGTAAGTGTCTTCAAGGGCTCTGGAGATTGAAGTCTGCATCTCCAGGAAAAAGAAATCCTGACTGATGAAATGTGGAATGACCACAGGTATGTTCTCACTTGTGATACTGTTAATTATTACTTTTCCTTGTATGAACCGTTGCCTCACAGCTCTTAATCTTCTGTGTGTCAGTGTGGCAGCTGACTGTCCGTGCTGCAAAGATGATGGTTGCATCCTTGTTTTGTCTGGTATTGCAGATGGACAGTTCTTTCTAACTGTCCTCTCTCTTCTCTGCCACCCCAGGCCATCTGGCAGGGCTGGTGGCTCATCCCTTGACACTGTCAAAGGTGCTCTGCCTCATCCTAGAGCCTTCAAAGCCTTCTCACTCTCTTCCCATCCCTGTACCTGCCCCACCCCAAGCCCCCAAAGCAGTTTCCACGAATTGTCCCTGCCAAAAACCTTGTTGAAATCTGAGGACGAACTGCCACTCCCATCATCTTTGTCTGGAAGGTTTTACTATCCTGCTGCATATTTCTTTGCTGCTCATTACATTGTGTACTGAGGGTGCTTTTGGCTCTAGCTGTGGTATCGGCATAGGCCATTTTGTGTCATTTTGGCTCCTGGTGTTTTGGATCCATTTTACAGCTAGTGCTTGTGTGAGTTGTTTAATGTATCACTGACAAGGTTGTTACACATACATTCAGGGACTATTTTCAGATTTCAAAAGAATAAAGAGGTATTTTAATGGCAAAATTAATTAAAGTTCTTGGAAAAATCTCTTTCTTCAACTAATAATCTGGAGTCTATTTAGATAAGAGGTGTATGGTTCAGCTGGTGTTTAGTGGTTTCAGTGAAACAAGTGAAAATGT
Organism: Syrrhaptes paradoxus; assembly: GCA_013400615.1. Classification (NCBI taxonomy): domain Eukaryota; kingdom Metazoa; phylum Chordata; class Aves; order Pterocliformes; family Pteroclidae; genus Syrrhaptes; species Syrrhaptes paradoxus. The sequence continues at coordinate 65,239 of VZTO01017514.1, forward strand.
CTTCAATATAAAAGTGCTGGATCTTAGTCCCATATTAACAGTATAACCACAGTGCTCCATATCAGTAAAGTTACTGTTAGTGTCACTGAATGGGTAAAATATTATATCTGTGACATACCCATAATAAGGTAGAGTAACACAATCAGAAGAGAAATCACACTGTATAAGGAGTTCTGCTTTATTAGAGTTGTATGGACAGATCAATACACATCAGTTTTGCTTTGTTGTATTGTAAAAGTGAAATGGTGTCTGTGCTACAAATATATGATTCCATTTACGTCATTTTGTAAAAGTAAAAATTACAGGGCTTTGGGACCGCCATCATTTTGTAAAAAAATAAAAGTACAGGACAGTGGAGAGCAATCAGATGTCTTCCAGAAGATGCCCTTGTAATCCAGATAATAACAGGCTCATATTACAGAACCTCCTACAGAACTGCTTGTGCTGTTATCTGAATCCTTCATTAATTTTCATCTACATTTCCTTCTAAGCAGAGGGAAACTGTAACACTCAACCTTGAGTGTTGCCAAGGGCTGTGCTCACACCCTTAGCTTTATTTTTGGTTATTCTATCCAGCAGTCAATCACAGGTTATTTAAAGCTGTGGCCAGTGTGTGTGGAGTGAGGTGGAGCATAGTAGCTGTTTTGTTTTTAACAGGAGGTGAGTATTTTGCACAGAAATTTGAAAAAGGCAAATGTTACCCATGTACTGAAAATTTTATGTTCTTAGTGTTGTCAATAGAGAATGCAGGTACTGAAGAAACAATTATGTTCTGATGGAGCATTATTTCTGTATTGCTTTTCACCTTCTAGGTGCCTAACAACATTGCCTCTGTGATTGTTTCTGGGATAAGGGGTACTGAGGTAAAGTCTCCAGGGAGAAAGTCTGTTGGAAGACAGGAGGAAGGAGCTTGACTGGTCTGAGATGCAAACTATTTCCCCAAAAGAGACAAATATAAGATGAGTGAAGCTTTACAAATTGTGCTAGCTTGCTGCCAAATTCTTGTGCGTGTGTAGCATGGATGTGCATTGATTGTGTCCCCTTCTCCCCTTTCCTAGATTTCTAAGTGCTAAAAGCAGGGAGGACTCACTCCTGTTCTCCCTTTTTCATACAGTTTTCCTGTTATTGAAACTGCACTGTAACAAAATGTAATAAAATGGTGAGATTCTGTGTCATGTGGTTATAGAGCAAAGTGACTATACACCGTCTTTTTTCCTTCTTGTTTGTCACTATCTCAGAGTCAAATATCTGGTAAGGTCCTAAATAGTTCTTTTATCCGACCTTTTGAAGTATTGTGGGTCAGTTTGGGGAAAAAGGTTAGAAAATTCAGCTGGCACATACAGAGCAGTGTCTCAGTGCCTCACTTCTGGAGTGAGGAAAGAGACTGCAGACAAATCCTCAGCAAGTTGAGCTTAATGAAAACTAATGTCATTGCAACATACTCAGAAATAAAAAAAAATCGTTTCACATGCAATTGATTTTGGTGGATTTTTAAAATTTGGTTTTGGTGAGGGTGTTTTTGTTCTCAAGAATGTGTTCATGTGGGTAACCCACAGTGAGGAAACTGGCTGTATTATTACTTGAAAAGTGTGCAGTTCATGCTTTTATAATAATGTACGAGAAACATAAGATGTATCCAAACTATACTCAGAACCAGTTGCTTTGCAGAAGCACAAGCTGAGCAAAATCATATTGCATAGATGTGCCTCTTGCAATAAGAATTTCCCAAGTTGATTGAAAGGGCATGCTGGGTGACCCTCAGGGACATTTGGTACAAACAGCTCTTAAAAACCCGCTCCTTGGCAGAAACAGTACATGTTGCCTGGTAGCATTTTATTCAATTGAGCTCTTGGCCATGGGACTTGAGAGTTGCTTGCTGCTCACCTGAATTTTGCGAATCTGTCTTTTAATTTAAAGATGGAAAAGAGCTAGTCAGAGCTCTTCCTGAGTTGTTAGCATTACAGGGTCTTGGATTCCCATTAGGAAGCAGGCTTAACCCACCTGTGAGTGAAGACCACCCTTGTTTTTGCTGCAGGCTCACTTGTGTTCTCTTTCAAAATCTGACTGTTCCTTGCCAAATGTGTGTATTTGCATATTACTGTGCAGGCAAAGTTGAAGACATTTGGGAGGAGAAATGGAGACAAATGTCTTAATTCTATCAATACCCAGGATCGGGGGTGCTTCTTAAAGTGCAGGCTGCAAGCGTTGTAGAGGTTTAGCCCATGCATAAGTGCAGCCAGCATAGGGATAGTTAGCAAACTGCACATTCCTGCTTGCTATTTTTTTAAAATCACTTCCTTACAACCAAGCTTTTTAACGGAAAAATGCATCCTTCCTCCCTTGATTTTTATCATGATAATCAGCTCTTGCTATTTAATACATGAGCAACAGTGGTTAACACTGTCCGAAATGCTGTAGACACCAAATGAATCCATCTGTGCACTATTAAGTTTATAACCTCTAAGTAGTGGTTTTACAGGCTTTTCTTAAGCCTTGTTCAGGTTTGTGGTTTGTTTTTTTTGTTGTTTTGTTTTTTTTTTTTCCCCCAGTTGGTCCCTAGGAAGCAAAGAATTGAAGGTATTTTGTGCTAGATGCAAGCTGTATTATTAGTAACCACTTGTAATGTGTACGTATGCCTGAATTGCACATTAGGTAGTTTCACTGGACTTTTTCAGAGACAACTGTATTGATTGGTCCTTATTTTTCTCTTCCTTGGTAAAAGTTAAATATTTTTCTGTAACGAAGGTGACCCTCTAACAGATTAATCTAAGTTTTAGCATTATATCTTTTACAAAATCTCTACTAATCTTTGAAATTAAGACATTTATGTGAGTAAATGGGAGGAATGCCATCCTTTTTTTAAAAAAAATATTTTTAAATTTTTTTTTCATCCACTCCATGCAAGTATATTATGACTAAGTCAAAAAAAGGCCATGCTTTTTACCTTGAAAGGTCTTTGTAATGTAAATACATATAAACACAAGGATTGGGGTTTTTTTCATATGAAAGCCTGGATCTTGAAGGAAACAGCAGAAGTGCAGAAAAATGCAAAATTTGCAGATTCTACACATTTTTATGACTGTTACTTGCTGATGCAATTGAAACAGTGAAATATGAAGATGTAAAGCTAGCAAAATCACTAGTCTACTGTCCGTAAAAGCCTGTGCAGTGTTTTCTGGCTTTGAAGAAAACAGATTTCTAACAGTTACGTGAGTTTGCAAAACTTTACCTGATTTTGATCATATCAGACTAGATGGCTTCAGTTAAGTCTTAGCCCTTGATGTTCAAAATTTTGTGAAGGAAAGAGGCTGGACAATTAGGTAAGGCTTTACTCTGGGCTGTTTGTGTTCATATGTATTTACCATTTTTTCAAGTTCGCCCTTCCCAAACCAGACTTCATGATCTCTCTGCCCAATCTTTGTATTATATCCTTCTCTGTGTTGTTTCATGTTACCACCACCACCTTCATAATCAAGGTATGTGATCAAATCATCTTCATCTCCAGTGTTTCCTTCTTTTCTCACATCTGGGTCACGCAGGAAATTAAACAGTGCCAGGCCTCACAATTGTCTGTACTATTAAAATACTAGCAGGGGCCCTCCTTAGTTTTGGTCTCTGGAGTTAGCATAGCCCAGAGAGAGCCACAGCCAACAGACTGGATGTGACAGTGTTGTTTGGGATATTAAGAGCTCAGATGTTTGGACGTAAGCTGTGTGGTGACAGGTGGCAAAAGTGGGATGTAATGTGTACCCTGAACTGTCACAACATGCTGAATTAGATTTCTAAATTCACATACTCTTCAGTCAAATTTCTTAACCAGAATGAAAAGATTTCCTGTCCCAGCTATTTCATCTCTATTTTTCTGTATTATCGACCCAGCTAATCTATGCTGTAGACAAAACGCTGATACCAAAATTTTCATACTTGCCCTTCATTTTGATCACAGATTGTTCCACTTGTCCCTGTCATTTCCTGTGCTTTGTTCCAGTGATGGTGTTCTCCACTCCTCCTTTAGTCTTTTCCCCATATCCCTCTTTCCTGCCTCACCAGGAACTACCTTCTGGGCATGGACATCTTCTGAGAAAGCTTATGGTGAACTACTCAGCTTCACTCTAATTCCTCCTGAAAATGTCTCTCCACTCACCAAAGCAATAAGTAGGAAGGAAGAGGAGACAAAAGAGGGCAAAAATGTGGCCAGAACCAGGAGATGGACACAAAGTAACTACTGAATAGCACTAACATTCATCCATCCTTCTTTCCTCAGTTCTTCCTTTCTTTGTGAGCCATGTGGCCTTGTCCAGTTCACATTGAGAATAATTTGGGAGAAGATGACTGCATGTTGCATGCAACTGCGATCCCCTTGGAAATGCAGTAATGGGCGGTTCCAGGAGACCTACAGAAAGTAAACAGTCCTGAGGCTCCCCTGAGGCCCATTACAGGGAAGAAAGCGTTCCTTTTTCCCCATAATCGCAGCCGCCTCTCAAATGACCTGGAAATAAAAACACCATGAAAAAGCTGCAAAGATCGTTTGCACTGGACTGGGTGATAATAACTGGCTACTGGAGAGTCTCTTATTCACAAAATGTATTTCTTTTACATGCACTTGTTATATCTTGTCATTCACTCAATTTTTTTTATTTACATACCACCAGTGAAAATCTCTGCTGTCCTGGTCGTTCTTTGCAGTCCCCTAGAAAGCAGAACAACATAGATCAGTGTTGAGGAGATGTGATTTGTGACCCACCACATTGATTGACCAACTTTTGGCGGAAACTAGCTATTCCAAATTGCTCTCTGCCACCATTTTGGAGATGTGTGGCATAAAAATTGAGGAAGGCCTGGCTGTTGCCACTCGCCCAAGTCCTGTTACAGTATGTTTGGACATATGCAAGCAACTTACAAGAGACTTTCACTGTCTTGCTGAGAAAATCGTAATGACACCCCATAACAGAAGCTGTGACTCGAGTTATTGACCTGCTAAGAAGTTAACGTCCCAAGCAGACCTGAAGAAACACTGCATCTGTGTGTTGAGTCCTGCAGTTTGAACAGTGCCAGATCACTTGTGTAGTGTTCATATATACCTCACATCTTGTCAGACAACGGAGTCAGAAGAAATCCATGCAGTTATCAGTGTTTTAAAACCTTTTTAGGGTTTAGCCTTTGTTGTTCTATCTATAAACTCTCTGAAAGCTTATGTAGGAGAAAGGCATGTCTGAGAAGAGCACAACAAAAACGGAGATGTGAGAAGCTATTGTTCAGCCACTGATAAAGAGACCTGATATTCTGTGAAGCTGCAAAGAGAGGCTTTAACAGACTCTCTGTAGTGCTGTGTCTTGTCTGATGCCAGTATGCCTGGCGCTTTTCCCAGTGGCCAGGGCATTTTTGTGAATCCAAGGGTATGTATTTGTGCTCCCAGCTTTTAATTTAATGAAATAGTCGATTTTGCAGCATTTAAAATATTTGCAGCAATTAGACAGGAGCTTACATTTTGCACTTTCAAGGAACAGGTGAAATTGATCTGTCGGGGATTCATATCTGAGAGGAGGTTTTGGGGATTTCTTCTACTAAATTACTTCAGTCTTCTCCCACTGCCTCACAAACTGCAGATTTAATTTGCACCACAGCTCTGTTGGGAAAAAGTGCAAAATGGAGAGAGTGAATCCACATCTTTTCCAACTTGCTGAGACTAAAGCCTTCTCTCAGGATTGCTCTGCCGTTGCTATGGGCCCCACCATCTTCCTCTGTTGGGGCACTCCCTGGAACAAGTTGTGCTGCCGCTCGAAGAAGTTATCTGTTGCTCTAGTGACACCCATATTGATTTGTCTCAGTGTATTTTGAGCTCAATTCATATTTGAGAATTATAATTCTAGTTATGAAAGAGAGAGAAGATGTTCCAGAATCCAGCTTTATCAATCTTGGTTTTAAAAATGTCTGGATGTTTTTAGTCTGAAAAAGATATGAAAGGTGATAGTTACTCAAAAAAAAAAAAAAATTATTTTCCCTCTATAGTGACTGTACAACAGGGTAAATGTTACTACTTTTGCAGCAATATATGGCAGAAGTGTTGAAGCAAGCAGCATAACTGCATATTGTTCAACCATTTTTGGTGAATATAGCTCCTGATTAATTTCTAGTTTATGATTTTCTGAAGAATTGGAATAAAAGATGCAGTTTTCTGAGCTTTCAAATGCAAACTCATTTTTAGAATGATACTAGAATATTTTATAGCTACTGGATTTATACATTCTGATATATTTATGGTTGTATTTGTGTCAAGGCAAATCTCATATATATAAGAAAAATATCCTAATCTGCACAAGCAATTGAAGTGGAATATTCCTAAGTAAGAATAAACTGATGCCATTCTGTGTTTGCTCTTCCAATTACAAATTGACAAACAAATAGGTTTTGGGCAATATAGAATTATAGAATCACCAAGG
>VZTO01017517.1:0-20132 GCA_013400615.1 Syrrhaptes paradoxus
GTGACCCCAGTGCAGGACCCAGCCCTGGTACAACCGGTCTCAGCCCATCGGTCCGTCCTGCCCAGATCCCTCTGTAGAGCCCTCCTGCCCTCAAGCAGGTCGATGCTCCTGCCCGTTTGGTGTCACCTCCAAACTTGCTGAGGGTCCAGTCAATCCCTTGTGCAGACCATTGATAAAGTCATTAAACAGAACTGTCCCTGCACTGATCCCTGGGGACACGGCTGGTGACCGGCCACCCCCTGGATTCACTCCTTTCACCACGGCTCCTTGGGCCCGGATCAGGACCCACGCTGACGCATGGATCTTAAGAATAATTTTTGACTTAAATTTGTATGAAGCTTTGTCAGATTAGTTAAAAAATGCTCACGAGCTCGTATTTACGTTCATTTCAACCACCATTTATGGATCTCAAGGTGAGGTAGCTTTATTTGGGAATTCAAGCATAGAATAGATGCTTGCTTCTTTATCATCACAAGCTAAAACTTCTTTTATCTTCAAGTTTTCTACCTGTAGCTGATAATTAACATTGCATCAAAGGTGGGAAAAAAAAATGGTTTTGGACTTTTATAGCAAAGACCTCAAATGCCATCGTGTAGAGCTGGCAAAATGTGACCAGGGAGAGCCTGTGCCTCCTTCCGAACCTGCGCTGAGAAAGGTTTTAAAACGGCCAAAATTATTTGGGAGTTCACAAATGCAGACAGAGATGATTTTTTTTCCAAAAAAAGGTGTTTGTCGTGGAAACGTGGACTGGGGCCGCAGCCGCGCAGGGCCAGCCAGCCGCAGGAAGGCTGAGTCCTGCTCCCCGCTCTGTTTTCTAGGAGGACCTGGTTGCCCTGGCCAAGCAGAGTGACCTGCCGCTCAAAAGGGTGGAAACCTGGTTCCGGCACCGTCGGGCCCAGGACCGGCCCGGGGTGATGAAGAAGTTCTGCGAGGCCAGGTAGGTGGGCCAGCAGAGACTTCTGGCCATGGAGACCTCCACCAAGGTCTGCAGACCATCCCCATCCCCTGGCCGTAGCCCCAAGCACGCTCCCGGGGAGCCCTCTGCCCCTGGGGCTATGGGAGGGGACTTTGTACAGCTTCATCCTTCCTTCTCGTCCGCTTTTAACTTAAAAAAGCTAAAGTTGCCTCAAAAAGAGCCCACTGGCCTTGGTGCAGAGCAGGTTGAAATCTCCGATGCTGGAGGGGGTTTGAGCAGCGATGCCGTTCGCTAAATGCATCAAACTTCTTGTCGGGATGATCTTGATAAAAAATTAAAATTGTAAAATATTCTCAGCGTGGATCATTTGGCATAAAATTAATCCATGAGGTGTAGTTAGTGGGCAGGGCAAGCCGTGAACAGAGGGAGGTAAAAACTGGAAAAACACCAGAAAGCACAGAAATCTTCATAACATCCATTTTTGTCAAGCTGTTTGCTGTTTTATACAAAATCTTGGTAATACGTGGAGTCAGAACGGGGAGAGTCACCACGTGTTTTGATCAAAAGAATCAGGTTATCTCTGCTTCTCAGCTTGAGGTTTAATTTTTATGTACACAAAGACACCCATTAGGTATGAGATCTACTCTCCTCCTCCCCTGAAAAATAAATAATTCAGCGCTTGAATCCTGTTATTATGCTTTTTAGAAAACACTCCCTTCCTGAAAGCTCGCCCAGTGCTCCGCGCTGCATGGTTTCTGAGGAAACCAGTACAACCCCTGGTATTCCAAACCAGCACAACCCCTGGTATTCCAAACCAGTACAACTCCTGGTATTCCAAACCAGTACAACCCCTGGTATTCCAAACCAGTACAGCCCCTGGTATTCCAAACCAGTACAGCCCCTGGGATTCCAAACCAGTACAACCCCCGGTATTCCAAACCAGTACAACCCCTGGTATTCCAAACCAGTACAGCCCCTGGTATTCCAAACCAGTACAACCCCTGGTATTCCAAACCAGTACAACCCCTGGTATTCCTGTGCCGTCACTGGGAAAACACGAGGTGCCCGCGTGGTGGATGCTGTGGGGCTGTGGTGTACAAGCATTGGCGCAGGCGATCTAGAAACACCCACACACCAAAGGGAGACAGGTGGAGGCATCTCAGTAGTCACGCTGCGCCCTGTTTAGTGCTGCCGGAGTCCAGCGGGACCTGGGGCACGGCGTGGACCCCAGCAGAGCCGGGCTGGGCTGTGAATCCCCCTAACAGCACGTGCACGCGCGTGTGCGAACAGGCTGAGGTTCTGCAAATCCCCGTCCAGACAAGCGGAGGTTCCCCTGTGGGCTTTGCTTCGTCCTGGGCACAGCGCGGGGAGCTACTCCAGCTCTGGGGGAAGCCTTCATTCCTTGTTTTTTCTCTTTTAGCTGGAGATTTACGTTCTATTTCACGTCCTTCTTCTCTGGGCTGACTCTCCTGTATGACGTAAGTACGTGAGCAGGGTGACGCTGTACGGTGACGCCTTTCGGGGGTTCCTCGTTCACGGTAAATGGGGCAGGTGGTCCTGGGCCACTTCAGAGACCCCATGTGTGGCCGTGACTATGGGTCCAAAGCCAAAGAAGGACAAATTCAGGGGCATGGAGCAGAACCAGCCCCAATCCTGATCCAGTCCCTTTTCCCTGGTGAGGTGTCGGTGACGTTACCACGGCTTTCCTGTGGTCTTACATCGTTGTGTAAGTGGTTCCCCACCTGATAACCACACACGGCCCTTGTGTCTCAGCCAGCACCAGGCCCTGTCTTGGCTGTGGCTCCTGCCCTCCATCTGACATCCTGGGCATTCGCTAACGACGTGCGTTTTGCCAACCGGGTCTGGCATGGGCACGATGACTTCTTGAAGTACCTCTTCTCGTGGCCATTGCGTGTCATTGGAAGGTGATGGGTTCTTACTGCTGCCTTCTCTCTGAACAGAAGCCCTGGTTTTGGGACCACACGGTGTGCTGGCTGAGATTTCCACAGCAGGTGAGCAGCAAGGACATGGGATCATAATTCATAATGGGAGGGGGACCAGGTGGTCTCTTGTCCAACCTCCTGCTTGCAGCACTCAGTTGTGAGATCAGACCAGGTTACCCAGCGCTTTCTCCAGTCTAGTTTTGAAAACCTTCAAGGATGGAGACAGCACAACCTCTCTGGGCAACCTGTTCCACTGTTTGAGTGCCCTCATGATGAAAGTTTCAGCTTATGCCTTCTGTCCCTCATCATTGCACCATGGTGAACAGCTTGGCTCCGTCTTCTTGACAAGGATATATCTTAGAATCCCAGAATGGTTTGGGTGGGAAGGGACCTCAAAGCCCACCCAGTGCCACCCCCTGCCATGGGCAGGGACACCTCCCACTAGCCCAGGTTGCCCTCATCCAGCCTGGTTGCTCCAGCCCCATATGGCAGCGGCCAGAGAGCCTGCCCTGAACAGTCACCGTGTCTTGGCCAGTTTCTCAAGCCTGGCTGGAAGCAGCACCGTGTGTGTGTCACCATAAAAGGGACCAGGTGGTCAGGACGTCCCTTGACCTCTCAAAGCAGAGATGGAGATGAGAGGCAGGTTGAATGAAGGGGCTTAGTCCAGGAAGACCCTTCCCCTCTCCCACCCCCCAGGGCTAGGCAGGGGTGTCACACTGCCTGTCGCTTGTCTCACAGCCTCTCCCGCCCACGTTGGGCTGGTTCTACCTGCTGGAGCTCTCCTTCTACTGCTCACTGGTGGCCACCCTGCCCTTCGATGTCAAGAGGAAGGTGAGTGACAGCAGCACAATGGCAACCCCCCGGCTTGGTCAGCTTCCCCCCGAGGCTCTTCCTTCCCACCGTCAGCTCCCTGGGGGTGCAAAGGACAGAGGATGTCGTGCTTCTGCAGACACCCCTGAGCTCACGAGCTCCGTGTGCCTCTTGCATCCCGTCACTGACCTTGTACTGCATCCCACTCGTCTGCGGCGTGGCCTTCCTGTCTGCTAGCCCCGGGAAGTGCTGGGGGTGACACAGGGTCCCTGCGCCTGGCCAAGGGACACGACCGTCCTGGCTCCGGTCTCAGCTGCATCCTCCTGATGGGGGGAGCTGGGCTGCTGTGATGAGGGTCCTGTAGATGCACATTTGGCTTTTGCAGTATGGGGTGAGGTGACCTCCTGGGACGCACAGACCCAGCATCCACCATTGCCCCCGCCTTGTTCTGCAGTGGAGATTGCACAGAGCTCTGCAGTTCGATGGCGCGAGCTGGGGTTCAACCTCGGCTTCATTGGAGTGTTTCGTTTGACAATCACGTCTCTCTTCAGAGGCTTCATGCTTTTTCCCAGAGATGGGCTCTGCCCAGCTCTTGCAAACCATCTCCCAGGTCCCAGAAGACCTGCAGAAACTCTGTATTAAAATTACCAACACTGCAACAGTCTTTGTGGACAGGTCAGTTCTTGGACACCCGCAGTGCTTCCCAGAAGAAGTGGGAACCCACCACCTGGCAGAGACCCTCCCTGGGCTGGGGTCAGAGCTGCCCTTCCCGATCCCTCCACAGAGCACTCGGGAATCGTCTTCTCATACCCCAAAGCATCGCTTTTGTGCACGTACAGATTGTCTGTGCAGGCATGAACCAGCAGGCAAGGTCCTCTCCTTCCCTGAGGCATGTGAGAAGGTGTGTTCCCCACCTCCAGCCCATCTCCATGGGCAGCACAGGGAGACACTTGCTACGGCTAGTGGCTATGACCTGCCCCAGGTCATGACAATCTCCTGTGATGACAAAAAGCTCTTCAATACGCAATGGAGGGGTCTGGGAGGAAAATACGGGGGGTGTTGTGGTTTAACCTGGCAGGCAGCTAAACACCACGCAGCCGTTCACTCACCCCCAGCCTCAGTGGGGGGGAAAAATTGGAAAAAAGGTAAAACATGTGGGTTGAGATAGAGACCGATTAATAAGACAGAAAAGGAAGGGCAAGCAAGAGTGATGATAAGAGAATATACAACAAGTGATGCCCAGTTGCTCACCAACCACTGACCAATGCCCAGCCACTCCCTGAGCAGCCACTCCTGCCCCCAGCCAAACCCCTCCAGAGTTTTATTGTTCAACATGACACCGTATGGTATGGAATATCCTTTGGTCAGTTGTCAACTGTCCTGGCTGTGTCCCCTCCCAGTTTCTTGTGCACCCCCAGTCTGCTCGCTGGCAGGGCAGTGTGACACCTTGACTTGGTGTAAGTACTGCTTGGCAACAACTAAAACATGTTATGTTGTGTTACCAACAGTATTCCCATCCTAAATCCAAACCAGAGTGCTATACCAGCTACTGGGAAGAAAATTAACTCTATCCCGGCCAAAACCCAGACAGGGTGTTGAGAAAAGAACTTTGTAAAGGCAGATTGATTAATGGAAAATTTATAAAATCTGTCTTCTAGCATCTCTGCATCTACGTGTACCTCACTGCTACTTATCTGCGTTTCCATAAACTCGGCATAAAAGTGTTCATTCTTCTTGGGGTTGTGCAGGACCTCAGGGAGCTGTAAGACAGCGGGGAGCACTGATGCTTTGTGGAGGTGTTTGACGTGTCCTAGTGAGGCAACAGCATCCGGGAACAGGAGCTGCCAGGTTGAGACTGACGCTCATTCTCTCTTCTCATGCCAGGACTTCAAGGAACAGATCATCCACCACATTGCCACCATCACTCTGATCTGGGTCTCCTACTGTGCCAACCTGATACGGTTTGGGATGATAGTCATGCTGGTCCACGATGCCTCTGATTATATTTTAGAGGTGGGTTGCCCTAAAAGCTTGTCTGTGCTTGTGTCTGTGGGCAGCGCTGGGAGCCGTGTGCCCTGCTACCCGCGGGCACGGGTACGTGCGTAGTGCCAGAGCATTGAGGAAGGTCCAGATGTTCTGCTCTTGGGGAAAAGCAAGCAGAGGAGTACAGGGACTCGGACACATCCCCACGAGCCTGGTTAACCCTCGCAGGACGTGGGAAATCCCTCAGCCCCCTCGGAGCAGGGCACACGGGACATACGGCAATTTGTCTCTCTGCAGCTTGCCAAGATGCTCCATTACATGAGATGGAAGCGGGTCTGTGACGTGGTCTTTAGTGTTTTTGCTGTGGTTTTCATCATCTCCCGGCTTGTCGTTTTCCCGTTCATGTGAGTTACGTTTTAATGTTCTCTGAACGCGGGTGTTATGCACTGTTTGAGCTTCTGCAGAGAGGAGCCCCCATGCTGAGGGGAGGAAAGGCTGGGACAGGACGACACAGGTGAGCTCAAAGATTAATCCTACGGGAACTGAGGAACCCAAGAACAAAACCAGAGTTTTAACTATATTGATTAATTGTGTTATTTAATGTAGACTCTAGAGCCACAGCCTCTGCCCCTCCATCCCCGTGCTTTCACTGTCTCTTCCAGGCAGGGACTGTCCCCTGCTGTGATGAGATGCTGACGTGCAGCCACAGCCGCTGACTTCTCATGAGAATGTTTTAGGACTTTCTCCATCCTCAGAAAGCTATTCCCATCACAGCCTGAGGGTAATCCTCCTCTACTCCTGCTCAAGACCTGGTGTGACTCCTCCAGTGTGTAGGAAGTGGCCTCCTCCTGTTGCAAACACTGGTTCATACACGAGAAAGCAGGAACAAACTGTACTGGTCAGAATTCCCCAAGAATTTCTTATCAGACCGAAAAAGACCTGGTTAAAGCTCTATTCAGGTAAAACCAATATAGAAACAATGACATAGTAATTGAAGGTGACCCACCATCTATTTGAAATAAAACAAGAAAATCATGAGTCCAAGCTGAGGATTCTGGAGGGAGGATGTTTGATGTGCTGGAAGGGGGTATCAGCAATGATTCCTCCAGAAGCCACACACAGGCACCAGTCTCGGAGAATGGCTTTTGCCTCCACACACCTGAGCACCCCCCCGGCCTGAGGTGGGATTGCTGGAATTGTTCCCCTTCCCTTAGCACCGCCAGGCTGCCTGGAAAAGCTGATCCCAGTTAACTTCCCAGTGCCTGGAAAAGCTGATCCCAGTTAACTTCCCAGTGCCTGGAAAAGCTGATCCCAGTTAACTTCCCAGCAGCTCATTCCCCAACACTTGCACGATAAAGGTTTCTGTTTTCTTTCAAAACCAAACATTTCATTTATTACACCCAGAATAATTTTTGAAACGGGCCATGTTATACACACATGGGGACAAGCCTGTCCTCTGTTCCTGCCCTGGCTCCACACCTGCACTGAACGTGCCGAGTTTTGAATTCTGGTCCTGCTGCTGCTCAGTTTCGACTCCTGTGAGGTTGGCTTTGCACGACAAGCCCCAAATTCTGCTGGTGAAATGCTTCCTCAAAGAGAAAAGCAATAAAAGCTTGAGGCAACTTTCTTGAGAAAGAAACTAGAACAACCATGACTTGGGTTGCCTCCACTGTTCTTGACGTTAGTCAAGCCCCGATACTACAACCTGCTGTTATCACAACGAGAGATGTCCCAGGTCAGACCAAGGGTCCGTCTGCATCAGCAGCAAGACGCAGACGTCTAGGAAGGCAGGAGCAGAGCAAATAGACACGATATCCAACAACGTTTCCCAGCTTCCAATGTCTTAGATTTCCTGTCTTAGACAATTTGTGGAGGAGGACACATACCAGCCCTTCACCGTTTCTTTCCTGCACTGACCTGTTCTCTGCTCTGTTTCCAAACCAGTGCTTCCCTCCTTCCCATCCCCGTCACTGACGATACATACCTTCTGTGACTCCTTTATCTTTTTATTCGAGTGCCATTGGCCAGGGGCCCTTATGGTTTAATATTTGTCCGTTGCTTCACTCTAGACTTATTTCAGGAGAAATGCCGCCAGTTCCCATTTCTTCTGGGAAGCATTGCATTTCTGATAACCGACCTGTCTGCAAAGACCGTCGCGTCGCGGGTGATCTTAATGCAGAGTTTCTGCAGGTCTTCTGGGACGGGCTTTGTGGGAGCTGGGCAGAGCCTGACGGCACAGTCCTCACCCAGCTGGGCTCTGCCCTGGGGCCGCACGAGCCCAGTAGTTGCCCAGAAACTCACTTGATCCTCATGTGAAGGTACTTGGTTTGCTTCGGTCCCGTGTCTTCTGATTTGTCTCCTTTTCTCTCTCCCACAGCACATACTACTACTTTGTGACAAAATTTCAGTTGTTCCCCGTAGTCTGTCTGATAAACACTTTCCTGATGGTCCTGCAGCTGTTGCACGTTTTCTGGTCCTATCTAATCGCCCAGATGATCTTCAGCGTCATCCTCCACAATGAGGTACGAAAATCCTTCTCTCCTCTCCCACTCCTCAGGAGAGATGGTGAGACCCCGGGTGACTCCTGCAGGGAAGGGGTGGGAGAAACGAGGCTGCCCAGCACACAGCCCAAGAGCTTCTGACGTCCCGCGGTGGGAGCTGCGGGGATGCCTTTGCTCAGGGAGATCAGAGCAGCAGCTCGCCTCTGGTTCGTAGATGTGTCCTGGTGACGGGGGAGCCATCCACGGTCCCCTCCCCTCCCTGCCTCACGGCTTCTCCAGACGCAGTTTGGAAGAACAGGAACTTGTCCGCAGTGGAGGAAGGAAGGAACAGTTCCCTCAGCCTGGTAGATAGCACGTTGGGTGTTTGCACCTGGGAGTTTGGGGTGCAATCCGCAGGCTTTTTGTCTTGGGATCGCAGGAAGAGACGTTGTCATCAGAGATGCCAGTTCCCTGGCTGCCTTGCCCACTTGCACCTTGGTAGCCTCTGAGGAGATCTGTGAAGGCTTTGGGCATCTGTGGCCAGAAGGAAACCCACCCAGCAGAGTGTTGGCATTATGCCTTTAGCTTACCTTGAACTACCCCTTCCTTGAAGCTAAATTAAGAGAAAAAACAGTTTTTCAGGAGGAAATGATGGAGCACACTCTCATCAAGTTCATAGATAACTGCGAAATGAGGCGAGCAGTCGATACGTTCACTGGACAAACGCATGTTGACTTTCGGAGCTTCAACAGTAATGAACTACAACAGGAAAACATGCAGGATGACTATGGAGAATAAATACTCATTTTCAGAAGGTTGAAAAGTTAGGTGAAACCATCACAAAGCCAGCCTCTGGTATCTTGACTCCAACGTCCCCACAGGGACAATTGCGACGCTGGCTTTGAGGACATGGTCACGCCCGTTATTTTTATTTTAGCTGCCAGGTTAACACACCAGCGCTGGGAATGAAAACAGGTCACGTCCCCTCTAATAAACAGCACGATGTAGATTTTGCAGCTCATTGGAATTGTCTTTCTTCCCTACAGAAAAGAAAAGACGCCAGAAGTGACACGGAGGAAAGTGACAGGAGCGAAGCAGAGGATCTGGCAAAGAACAAAGAGTGACACGGGTCTCGCTGCAGAACACCGCGAGCTGGGCAGACTCAACGCGGGGAGGGCAGACGGGCTCACGGACACTTCACAGCGCTTTGCCCGAGGCATCACCCAACATCTAGATGGAAATGAGTTTCATCACCGAGCTTCCAGGCAGCTTGAGGAGATGTTTTCTTCACTTCTCCTCTTGGGACCCTTCTTCTACTACTCGCCTATGATCACTTATCCAGGGAAAAGGAAGATCCACCAGCCACAGCCTCCCTGCAGCCAGGAGAAGATGGGTTGGAACAAGCTGCTGAACTTCTCACACCTGACTGTGGTTATCTCAAACCTTCCCCAAGGTTCATGAGACAATAAATTACAACTGCTGAAGATCTGACTTGCAATTTTGGAAGATAGCGGCAGTCTTTGCCAGCCACCTTACGAAAGGACTTGAAAGACACCAGCTGACGTGGCAAATAAGTTTTCAGTTGTATAGTCTGAAATAGTCAGACTTTGGGGAAAGAGAAACCATTTCTGCAAATAAGGCCTGGGCAACCGATGCGAGCTGGGTTTGCTATAGGAATCAGACAAAATAGCTTATGTGTCTATAAGATTTTGCTAACTGCATGTCTGCTGAGAGAGAAGACTCCTAACATTGAAAGCAACCAAAATTCTTGCACACTTTCCCACCAGAGATCATAATTTTGCCTAAAATGGAAAATTTCCATAGGGATATGTTCATTTTGTTGAGGTTTCATTTTCAAAATTGGAAATCAAGAGTGTCACAATGCTAACTTTTTAATGGGATAATTCAGGGGTTGGATGATTTTTCACCTTGTAACATATGGTACCTGCTGTAATTGTCAGAATTTATAGTAGAACATTAAATTTAAAGTAAAAGTAAATTACACCTAAACCAAAGAGTCTCTTTTACCTCGATTTTACCTAGATGCAGAAGTTTTTTAGACTATCAGATCTTATGGCAGTAGGAAAATCTTCTTAGGAACTTGCTGGAGGTCACCATGTGGGACACCGGCCTCGAGAAGGATGTCACCAGGCGCCAGCTGGCTGTCCTGTGCGGGGAGCGCAAGACCTCTGGTTGGGATACCTGGTGTAAGGGTTCACCCAGGAATTATTTCACCTCGTCCATCAAGGATGATGCTTGCTTCTAAAGCCCCAAATGATATACGAGACACTCAGCTTTCAAAAGATAGCCCCCAGGGCACAAGAGCACAGCCGGCCAGCGGACCCACAGCAGCCCAGCCTCTCCCGGCTGCAGCCCCAGCACCGGGGAAGCACCAGCTCGCCCTCGGCTCACGGCACTGGCAGAGCCCCGGCTGGAGGCTGAGAGACGGACGAGAGCCGAGGAGGGGAAGCCAGCCCGGACTGAGAGGGCTCCACACGGGCAGAGTGGCTCCTGCCATCCCGACGTGGTTCTCACAGTGAGTTGCTGCAACCGTTCTCCCAGCTCTTCATCCTTGGGAGCGCCCTTGGAGATCTATCCCCCACCGTTGGGCCAAGTCCATCCAACAGCCTTCCTCTCACCCAGTCTTAAGGCTCCACGCAGGTCCCTGCTCCGTGCACTCTCAGTGCTTTGGGATGGAGATTTTTATTCTGGGTCTGTACGACAATGAACCCAAAGGGAACCAAAGAAACCAGACTCTTAAGTGCCCCAGTTTGCAAATGGTTATCATCACGTACCTGAATGCACAAATCCAGAACAGCTTCCCTCCTTTGTGGTGCTCTCCAGCCTAGAATAAAGGCAGTTTTAGCCATAATTACACAACCTGGGAAACTTGCTTATTTCAGATTAAAATGATACCGATAATGGGTAGGACTTGACTGCGGTGGTTGGTTGGGTTTAGGTTTTTCTTTTATTTTTACTCTGTCCTACAGCACTCAGAGCTCACACATCCTGCTGAAGATCCCCTTGACACACCCTTGATTTATTATTTTACTCCTACAATATTTTCTAACACTGATGCAACGAATTTCGCTGTCTCTCCCAGCTGTTCAAAGGACAAGAGTGCCACAGAGGTTTAAGGTCAGAGCAGCCCTTTATTTAGCATCAACGCTGAGGAGCTTATGGACCATAACAGCACCGGCCACTGTTTCCCATAATGACCTGCAACCTTTGTGTAGACACCAAGGTTCATCTGCCAGGTAGAAAAAAAAGACCAAGTTAGGAAGGAACAGAGCTCTTTTCAAAATGAAAACATTTCACAGACCAAACTTGACACAATCTAACTCCCATCAGCTGTAAAGCAGGTGACTTTTTGGTTATGCTGGATCCGGCATCGCTCAGAGGCACGTATCAAATCTTCGCACAGAGACACACCCACGAATAGGAAGGGGACAAGGGAGTTTGTAATCTATGACCTGGCACGTATCAACGTAGGGATCAAAGAGGACTACAACGGGGAGGGCACCGTTCCCCTTCCTCTGCCCAAGGAGATAAATTCGTCCATTCACAGTGCTGCATCCCATAAAGAACTTGTGGGTCAAGCATTCCTCATCCACCTGGGTCCATTCATCTGTCTCCACATCAAATCGAAAAGCTCCCCCTCCTATGGTGTACAGAGCACCGTTCAGCGACGTGATGCAGAGGTCATACCTAGGAGGCAGGAAACCTTGATCAGACTCAATAGAAAGATGCAGCCCCTGAAATATTCAATGGGATCTTGGTCCTCATATCAAGACCCCGTTTAAACAGAGAATCATAGAAGTGGCCCAGGGTGCCCAGAGAAGCTGTGGATGCCCCATCCCTGGAGGGGTTCAAGGCCAGGCTGGATGAGGCTTTGGGCAACCTGGGCTAGTGGGAGGTGTCCCTGCCCATGGCAGGGGGTGGGTCCCCTCCAACCCAACCCAGCCCATGATCCTATGGTAAGTGTTGGCAGGACACGACTTCCAGATTTCTCTAGTCCAACCACTTCTTGACGCAGGACCAACACTAGAACTTTTCTTCTCCTACCAGGTCCCAGAAAATTATTTCTTACCTTGGAAGTGGGGAAAATGAGATGACATCCCAGCTGTCTGTCTCTGTGTTCAGCCTTTGCACTCCATCGTACACATGTCCATTTTCATCCAGACCACAGACCACGTAGATCCTGGTTCCCACGCTGACTGCATCTCCTCTCTCCACAGGCTGAGCCATAGGACTCATGCTTTCCCACTCCGACTCCACCAAAGCCATGCGCTCCACGGCTGGGATTATCCCTTCATCTGTGCTCCCTCCCAGCACGTACAGGTAGAGCCCCGCGCCCACTGCACAATGGCTATTGCGGGACTTCTTCATGGCAGGTCCTTCCAGCCAGCTGTTGTCCAAGCAATTGTAGATAAGGACCCAATCCACACTGTACCACACAAACTCATCGCGGAAATATCCTCCCGTCACAAAAAGGAAGCTTCCTAGAAAGACAGCAGAGAACAGTATCAGTTACGTGAAGACTGAAAATTGCTCCCAAGAGGGTCCTCATTTCTCCCCGGGGTGCAGGACCAGCAGAGCTCTGTGTCAGTTTGCAGTGTTCAACTCCTCATCTGCACGTTACGCCGGGCCGATAGGATGCTTTGAGTCCTTCCAAGTCTGCTCCCACTCTAGAGCAGAATCGGGGAAAGACCTGTTGGAAAGAACCTCTGGGGACCTCACGTCCAAACTCCCGCTTGAAATGGGACCATCACCAACACCAAAGGGAAGCCGTAAGTATTGAAAGGCTCCAAGCACAAAGGTTTCACAACATCCACGGGTAAGTTTAACTTAACGGCAACAATAAATCTGTCAAAATTAGCAGGAAACAGGCCAGAACGATCCGCTGCCTCGAGGGAAGTCATTAGACTCCCTCCAGAGAAAGCTAACGTAAGGAGCTCCATAGCTTCTGCTATATGAAAAGGAATATTTAGCCTTGTCCAACTTTCTCCCAGGACTAAGGAAAACAAAAACATTCTTTGAACAAATAGGAACGAGGTTTTAGCAGCACTGAAACCGCAGTTTCACAGAAGCAGCCGAACCCCCTGCGCTTGGGTCTCTGTGTTTGCATTTGCTTGGTCCCACTTCTCTGCGAGTTACCTACGGCTGCCACCGCGTACTGGGTGAGGTTCCTGCGCTGCAGGGGACAGCAAGCCTGCCAGGTCCCTGTTTTAGGTTGAAAGAGAAACAATTCTTGCTGTTCCTTGTCGTGCTTTCCTCCGAGGACATATAAGGTGTCATAGCTCCGACCGGCGTAGGAACGCAGCTCTGTACTTTGCCAGCTGGGTGGAGGACAGCTGTCTAACTTCTTTATTAGCCTAGAAAATGTATCTGTCTCTCCAGAGCGCTTGCTGTGTTTCACCAAGATATCAAGGAAGGACAAACTCAGAAAAGCGACCCTGACTTCTCCCACCAAATCCAGAAAATCTTCCTCTCGCGTCGCTGGGTCCTCCATTATCCACCTGACAATACCGTCAAAAACCACATCTTCCCGCGGAACGAAGAGGTCATCGCTTTTTAAGAGCTGCATCAGCATTTCTTTGGGTAGCGCCTTAAATTCCTCCTGGCACATCACATCCCCCCAGTGAGTAAGAGCCACATTCATGGCAGATGCGTACAGCTCTAGAAAGCCAAATTGCTGCGAGTAGGTCATCACGCCCAGGCAGTTGGAAACGTGCAGCTCTCTCTCCAGAAATTTCTCACACAACAGTTTAACCCTGTCGAACTGCAAAAAATCAGCTGTTTCCAGTAAGCTGGTCACATTTTCTTGACCTATAAGCACTTGGGCTGTGCCAGTGAACTCCAGCAGCGCCTGAAAAGGCACAGCATCAATGCCTCTGATCACTATGTGGTGTTCGGAGCTCTCTCTTGTCCCCCCAGAAAACATGGCTTCAAAATAACGACTGTGTACGGAAAGTACCCTACGGCTGACCTGAAAGAGTCTCTCTCCAACCTCAAGAACCGTGTCTGCAATCATTTCTGCCTGAGGTCCCAGCTCCTCTGGTTCTTGTGCAGGCTCCATGCTCGCCGACTGCCGGGCAGTTAAAATTAACTCCGCTCGTACGCAGCCTCCGCTCATGTGAGGTCTCTGGAAACACTATCCCCCCAGCTAGGATAAATACAAGATAAGCCAATCTCGTCCTAAAAATAGAGCATGTTTGCTGCCCTCCTGCTTTGCTCTTCAGTCTTTCCTGCTGCTTTCAATGGCAGGATAATGGTATAACCAAAAAACCACAGATGTAGTTGGCATCTCCCTTAACCCGGTGCAACCACGGCAAAATCAGGGGAGGTGTCAGCCAAGCAAAGAGCTTGGACTCTGAGGAGGAAAGAGGAGGAACAACAAAAACTTTCTAAGCACAGACTAAATATCAAAAAGTTGTAGAAGAACATTGAACCTATTTGGAAAAAAGGACCTACAGCAATGCTTTTCACTCCTGCAAATCAAAGACATCGGAAAGCTTGAGACTTCCTGGGAAGAAATACCCCTTTCCCCAAAGTGACATCCTTCATCAGCCGACTCCTTGCAGTATTTAATATATATTTAATTTCATACTTTAGTAAGAGATGGGGAAAGGAACGAGCCCCCATTCAAACTCACGTATTCAGCCATCCTCATCCTCAATGCACCCAATACACGCAGCCAGGGTCCAAGCTCACTGACTGCACACCAGGAGCTCTTCCAGAGTGTTTAGACCAAGCTATTAAGCAGAAAGATTTCCATAGTGACCTCGAACTAGTGCCTCTTATCCCAAAGAGCCCCTCCCAGCAAGACTCAGTCCCATTTCTCAGTGGAGTTCAGCAAGTAGAACAGCGCTGTCTGGATCAAGAACACTTTTTTCCCCCCTGGAGGTTTCCTCCTGCATTTCTGCAAAATTGCTGTTACAAATGGTTTTATAGAGTCACATATAGGAATGGATCCAATAAAAAAAGCATACACACATTCAAAAATCAACTATCATTTTCATATTTTTATTTTCAGCTACTTGGCTCCCAAACAGAACCCAGAAGCCTGCACTGCAGAGGACAGCCAGGTATCTTGCCATGAAGACCGAGCAACCCATTACCTGAGCAGGAAACGCCGGGAAAATGCTCCTCTGCAGCCCTCATGCTCTTGACACATGACTTCAGGCAGATCTCTCTGGATCCTCTGCATCTAGAGCCTGGAATCCACTCAAGAGCTTCGAGAGGTCTGTTTCTGACCTTACACTCAGAAACCAAGGGAATGCAGGGATGGTGCAGCACACCGTCAGCACCAACACCCAGCAGCCTCTCTCCACCTGAGGGGTAGTTCAAGACTCTGAGGCTGATGGTGAGCAAATTCTGATCCAAACACTCTAAGGAGCCTCTTCAAAATTGTGTTTTGTAGCATTATTAAAAAATTAAGTTGGAAGGAATGTGGCTCTACGGGCAGCTCTGTGAGGCACTCAAAAGAATGAGCCCCTGGGATATTAAAATCCAGAAGCACTTAAATTTACACAGCCAAACAAGACAACCAGTCACTAGTTTCATAGCCTCCTGGAAAAGTCTGATACACTGAACTGGAATTTAGTTACTTCAAGATCCCGTCCATTTCCGAGCTGACCCAGAACAGTCTGTGAACAGGAGTGCAGTGCTGTTGCAGAAATGAACAGCCTCTACAGCCTGTCCTTGGCGTGTTCTCTCGACAACCTCTAGGGATAAGACTGCTGCTGCCACCAAAACAATTTCCTCTCCCGCAGCCTCTTCGTAAGAAGTTCTCAGGAAAAGCAGGCAGCGTGTTACATACAGCCCACAGGCACGTATCCTCTACCAGACAGTCTTTAAACAAATGCAGGAGCCCTCAGAAAAGGGAGCAAATGTTCTCAGTCATTTCTCATTGATTTCCTGCCTTAGAGTGAATTATGGCTTCCAATTTGGTCCCTCCTGATTTTGCTGGTTCCACATTTCCTGAACAAACTTCATTTAAAACTGGGGAGAACTGCAATGTCAGCTGTAGAGCACTTTATCAGACTAAAACCCAGACATTTCAGAACAGATTAATTTGAATTTATTCATTCAAAACTCTTCAAATCTTGCTTTTTCTGCAGTATAAAAGAAATAAAAATGTTTACTTACAAATCAAGTTATAACAAGCAGAACCACAAGTGGACAGTTACAATATAAAAATATGCAGTATTTCCAGACACTGCCTACAAATGAACATCAGGATCTTAAATATTCTTCCTCTAAAATCCCAAGTAGTGAACAGATATTTCCGTAACGTTCATGTCACTCAGCCAAGAATAATTGTAGAAGTTAGTCCAGTCCTGTAGGAATGTGGGAATCTTCTGAGACAGATCACAGCCAGCCCAGAAGGTCTGGAACAAGTGCTAGGAAAGACCTGCTTAGCTACACAGCCTGTAAGGTTAATGCAAGGTACTACACAAGGAAAGTAGTTTTCCTGCAAGCAGGCAAAAGGGACTGAACTCAGCAGCAGGAAGACTACAACACAACGCTTCCCAGCTGAGTACTGACATCTAAGAGGAAGAAAAACATGTTCCAATGGCTTTAGATAGATTTAGATTAAATACATTTTTAATGATTTAAAAATGTAAATAATAGAACCAATATTCAGGGCATTCTTTACCAATTTCATGTGGTTTTTTTTCAAAACTTAGAAGATCAAGAGGGTCTCAAACAATTCTATGACAGTATATCCTCTCCTGTCAGCTCTAAACATAGTTACACATTTATTGAGGGTGGTGGAAATCAGAACTTACTCCTTATACACCATGCACCATCCTCTCATCATTTATGGAAAGCCACAAAAATAAAAGTTGACTGTTCTTTCACACTACATTCCAACTCCTCCCCCAAAACAGGAAGCTTCTCACACACAGGTAGTTTTCTCTGATGATTTGCACCCTTGAAGTCTTCAGAGACAATCCAAAGCAAGCATTAGCCATCTTGCTGCTGAATGAAAGGGTTTGGAATAGCTTCCATCCCATCCTGGGGACAAATAAGAACCACAGAAGTCCCTCTGCAGACCACAAGTCCCAGCTGACGTGTGTCTTCTGTTAATTTGTATTGATCATCGGGATCTGAAAAGCAGAGAGACATGGTTACAATGGCAACGTAAGGAAAAGAAACCAAATTCCATCAACTTCAGAAGGCACAGACATACAGTTTTTTTCCAGGCATCTCTGCATTGTTTGATTGAACACATGGACTGTAACAGTGATGCACCAGTAACATCTGATGTCTTCAAGACATTACTAATTTTCAAAGTAGCACATACCACAGCTATTTCAAAGGCCCTTTCATTCATCTAACCAAAAGTGTGCGTTTAAGTGATTAAAAAAAGCTCCTGATCCCATTTCAAACATCATTATAGACAAGCATTTTGGGATCAATGCAAATCAGAAGCCCCTGACTTCAGAATGCACGAAGTACAGAATACAGTGGTCCATTCCTAGACCAAGCCAAAGAAGGATGTGGCTGGAGACGTACAGACACTTAACACAGCAACAGTCAGTTCTATCCTCCTTGAGATGTCACTATATTTGACAGAAAAGCACTACACATCTTTCAAAACTCCCTTCTAGGAGCAAAATTAAAGCTTCAGGTGCTTCTTTCTAAGCAGGCAGGAGAATGCTTAAAAACCACTGTCCTGTCGTAGGATAGATGTTGTTTCAGAGTGGAGAAATGGAAATGACAGTATTTATCCTCAGATGAGAAAAATAAATAAGAAAAAAATGTACAGCTCTATGAGCTCTAAGAAGCTACAGAAGGCTTCAGTTTCACAGGAATGCAAAGAATGCGTTTACAGCAGAGTTTAAGGCAGTAAGTTACTCATTCTTGCTGAGATGCTTGTCTTGCTTTGAGCAACCAGCAACCCTCCAGCAGCATAAACAAAAGCAAAGGCAACTGCCTTATCCAAAGGTAATGCTTTTATTCAAGCATTAGAGGAGAAGAGCATGAAAGGAGTTACGGAGGAGCTCAGGCAAGGACTACCAAGAAAGTTCTACCACAGTGAATGTGCTCAATGTAACTTCTGTTATCTTATTCCTTCCTTTACAATGCAGTTATCACAAACATGTCTCAGGTCAGATGATGTCAGCCTGCAGTTTCTGGTTATTCACTCAGAGCTGTAAGATTTCTGTTAAGAAAATTATTCTTGGGGAAAAACAAACAAACAACTCAAAAAAACTTTACACAGCGTATTACTTACCTCGCATGTATTCAATGGTACCATCAAGCACAAGGTTCAGAAGAGGGTCAAATCCTTTCAAGACACCACTTGCTATTGAAGACAAACACACAAAACAATTATTAGAGATGAAAACCAGGTATACAGCATCACAAGACTGTGTGATAGACACCTTCAGTTCTCCAGCTCCGTTCCCTCCATCAAGCAAGGCCACCAAGGAAATGAGACCAGAGATACTAAACAGAGCTCTCTTTATCAAAGTGCAAATACAGGAGGACTCTGCTGATGTGCCAACTGAAACTTCATTTTTTTCAACCAATTCTTCAAAGTGCTCTTCAAGAGGCTAACATTTTTACATTTTCATTTTCAGAAAATTTTAAGAATACTTCAGCAGAACAAATCCATACAAGTCACACACACAAGAAAAACCCCAAACCCAAATAAATATCTTTAGTTGAAGGGGTATTGCAAAAAAAGAGGCAAGACTGTAAGATAATATTCAGAACATATTCAGACTGTAATACTCAGAAAACTTCCAGGTGCCCTCCTGGAACATAATTTCTTTAGCATAAGCACTGCCTTCACAGGAGCACACTGCAGGCAGACAAGCACGTTGTCATAAACGAGAACACGATTCCACAAGACTGGTCACTAAATAAATCACAAGACTGCACAGAACAATCTCCCAATTTGAAAAACAGTTGTTGGTAACCAGCATTACCTTCCTTGCTAACAGTCCACTCTTACAATCCCAGGTATTATTTGAAGATTATAAAGGAACTTGGCATTAATTTTTTTTTAATAAGAAAATCTAAACCAATAGATTCAAAGGAATTGCCAATTGCCCAAAAACAACAAAAAAATTTAAAAGCAAACCAAGTTTGCTTTGCAAAAGCTTCTGCTGAGCATCTCCCACACTGCATGCTGTTCACTTTCAGCCAAACAAGCGGTCTGCAGGTGTCACCACCAGCGGCNAAGGGACCTTAGAGATCATCCAGTGCCACCCCCTGCCATGGGCAGGGACACCTCCCACTAGCCCAGGTTGCCCAAAGCCTCATCCAGCCTGGCCTTGAACCCCTCCAGGGATGGGGCATCCACAGCTTCTCTGGGCACCCTGGGCCACTGCCTCACCCCCCGCACAGTGAAAAATTTCTTCCCAATGTCTAGTCTCAACCTCCCTCTTTCAGCTTATAAACATTTATGGATAAACATTTATGTTCTTTGCTGCTTTAAGTGCACCCTTAAAATGTGAAAAAGAAATAAGACACTTGAAGACAACTAATAAAGAACCGGGCAGGGGGACGGGACTGGATGATCTTTCGAGGTCCCTTCCAACCTCCAACATTCTGGGATTCTGTGAAGATGAAAGAAAGGCGTGCAGAGGAAACAGAGATAAATTACAGCCGGGGGATTAACGGGAAAGTTAAAGAAGAGACACTTCACCCCGGTGACAGCAAACACACCAAAGCCCTGGCGGCTCTTTGCCCTCCCCGACAGCACAGCGACGTGTCCGCCGGGAGCCAGGGGCCGGGCGGCGCAGGGTGAGGAAAGGCACCGACGGGCCCCCCGCCGGCCGGGCGCTGCCTCACCTTCTCTGCCCCCCTGGAACTTCACCCGGATCGTTTTGTCGATGTACTTGGAGAGGTCCAAGATGCTCTCCTTCTTCTTCTTCTCCTTATCCTGCAGGGGAGGAGCAAAGGCAGGCTGAGCCGGACTCTCCCCTTCACAGCGCCGCTATAACGCGGCCGCGGAGCCCAGCACAGGGCGGGCTGGCG
>VZTO01017520.1:7826-21230 GCA_013400615.1 Syrrhaptes paradoxus
CAGAGCACTGGAACAGGCTGCCCAGAGAGGTGGTGGAGTGTCCTTCTCTGGAGACATTCAAAGCCCGCCTGGATGCGTTCCTGTGTGATCTGATCTAGGTGTTCCTGCTCCGGCAGGGGGATTGGACTAGATGATCTTTCGAGGTCCCTTCCAATCCCTAACATTCTGTGATTCTGTGTTTTAAGTGAGCTCCTAATTCACATAATCATCAGTAGCTTTTAATTTAACGTCTGGCCCTCTGTTCAACTCATTTACTCTATCAGTGGCTTTGCTATTTCAATTAACAGCACTAATTTAAGGGAGAAAAATTATGTACACACTACAGAATTTACACATTTTTACAGCACGCTAGCAAAAATCAGCTTTTGTCTGACAAAATCTTCAGTGCACAATTAGAACAAATTTCCATTTCTAATTATTACTGAATCTAGAGTCATGCTGTTAGATTACAGTGCAACTTCAGAATAAACATCACCTTAAATGCAGCGAGTGGCTGACAGTAAACACTACCTAATTTCACTGTTTTGCTTCTAATGAAATTTGGAAGAATGTAGCGTCCTTAAATTTATTTCATTTAAGGTCTGGCCGGAACCAGTGCATGGCAGTAAATGGATTAAACATTGAATAAATATTTATTATATTTTATAGAATGGGCCTGTATTTAGAACAGGAAGAGCCTGCAGTGGACTTCATCACAATGGTAGGTTTCAGGTGCTGACAAAATTCTTCCTCTACAGATCTTTTCCTCCTCCTTTCTCTCCTCTTTTCTGTAGAATGGAAATACAACTTGATTATTTCTGCATTTGTGAGGCGCAAAAACTGCGCATGCACAGGTTTTTTTTGTGCCAAATATGCTGATTATTAGCCTACAAAACATCTAAATCCATGAAAATAGCACAGAGTGTTAAGGAAACTTCCTTGCAGTTCAAAAATCTGGATTTATTTAGCTTTACACTACCACATTAGACTATACAGTCCCACACTGCATTATAGAACTCAGCCATAATGGCAGAAATCAGGTCTTTGGCATCAGTCAGTTAATCAATGCACATATAGTAATAGGTACAACTCACAGAATTGCCACTCACAGTCTTTCTCTCCCACACTCGGACACAAAATTAAGAAGTTTGTGAGGGAAGCATACGTCAGAAATAGGTAAGTCAACCAATGGCTTTAGTATGTCCTGAAAAAATAAATAACTCTAAATACATGAAAAACAGATGGCATTGATTATTTTAGTTGTCATTTAATTGCAGAGAGACAGGCTACATGGAAGATGCTTTTTGAGGCCACCATTCATGAGGGCTTTAAAAGAAAGACAGATTATTGCCTCCTTAAAAACACTTTATCTTCCAAGCCATTGCAGTCTCAATTCAAAGCCTATTTAGAGACTTCTTAATAGATTACCAGCTTGTCAGACTCCAAAGTTTGTAAAGTGTAGAATAGTAAACAAGTTGTCATGACAGACCATAATTATTCCACTGATCATTCCACCAAGGTCCCAGAGACTTCTTTTTTCCTAAACAAACGATGAGTAGAAGTGACACAGGAGTTCTCAGTGCTAAAAACCACAGAGCTCCTATTTTTAAGGAACATGAATTCTGGGGAAGCTTTGATTAATAGCAGAAATCAAAATAAGATACACTCCTTTGAATCTCACCTTAGAAAACAATTAAACCAACTGCAGAATATTCTCAAAGCAGCTCTTCAGGCAGAAGACATTTACCAGGTACTTCAGCTAGCTAGCTAGCATTTCTTGAAGTTCTAGTGAAAACTACTTTCATGATACAAAAATGGAAATTCAATTTGAATTAAAATTAAAATATAAGACAGCAAAAATCCTAATAGTGCTCACTTACGCAAACAAAATTATCTCACTCGCAAGAAAACTCATAGAGACAGAGCACTTGCTTTTTCTTCAGAGAGCTCTGAAAGCAGTATGGCCAATCACTCACTAGGCCAATCCCTCCTGCAGTTCCTTTCCCAGTTGTGTTTTTCTGTACAAGAACTTGCATAACCAACAAAACACGTGAAACTTTGTATTAGCATAACTTTATCTACATACAGCTGTAGGTAATCCTCTATGAAACAAATGCTAGACTCCTATCTTGCAGACAGATTAATATGATCAACCATATTCAAAGTAAATAGATTCATTAAGAATAGGAAAACACTTCCAAAACACAACATACATACACTTCCATATTTCTACAATCACTAAATTAGTTTGAACAGTCTTATAACAACTTTCTTTCCTTAAACACTGTTCTATCCCCCCTCTAATAGTTAAATGCTACCTAAAAAAAAAAAGTCCATCTATTCAAGAAATAAAGAATAAAGATAGAAAAAAAGTTTTATGCAGCTTGTATCCCTCACAGAGATTCTGGGCTTATTAGTCCAGAACGTCCCCCTCTACTAAAGTATTCATGGATCTGTATCAATGTTAATAGAGATTTAGATAGACAACATTAGAATACTGCTATTAATCCACAAAGCAAGTATGCCACTTCAAGATCTTACCCCTGGGAGCTAAGACAAACAGTGAGTCACATTTTTCAACGCAGTCTTGAGAATACTGTCATGCCCTTCGGAGGTTGCAAAGGGCTACTTGCCATTAAACAGTTTAGAATCATAGATCAAAAATGTTAAATAGTTGAGTTCTGGGAAAAGAAGGGTTTTGTTTTTTTTTTTTAAGGAGTCTTACTACCACTATGAGACAACTTTCCTACTTGGTTATTCCAATTCCAACTGGGAATATATGATCTAGATTTTTACTTAAATATTTACTTCTCTTAATTCAGAGATGATAAAAAAAAAGGAGAGACAGTGAGAAAGGGATGTCTACATGCTTTTTTAATGATTTATAAGGACAGCATGAGAAAGTTTTAGTTCAGCCTTATTTTAAAAAAATGTGCAAGTTTAAGTCATGTGACAACTACAGAACTAGCGGAATTATTTTCCTCCTCTTAAGAGGGTGAAAACCTGAATAATTCCAAGAAGAAAAGATTTTTAGTCAGACTAGATGCAACTGTTTAGCTTTGTTAACACCTATTTAAAGCTAAGGCCTACTGAACATTTTTGGAGAAAGGATGTCTTGTTTAAGACATAACTTCTTTCTTTGTTTAATTAAGAGGCAAGAGAAGTTCCAAAGGGACATTGAAACTTTCACTGAGTCTTCAACAAATAAGATAACCAGACTAGATTTGATATTTGTAAGATTAAGATAATTTGAAAAGAAAATAAGCTATTTATTTAAAAGCCAAATAAATCCAGTCCCTCTTTTATGCATGCGTATTTCCAAAGTAATTCTTTTTCTTGCAAGAAAAAAAATTCTTTCTCCAGTCAGAGCAAGATTCTACCTTTAGAAGTACTAGAAAAAAAAAGGTTTTATAACTGCAATAAACTACTTTCCCTTCCAGACAGTTAACAGAGAAAAAGTTAACATTTTTCAAAAGTTATCTGCTGCTTTTTCCAACCTAGAGGGCAAAACAATATTATTTCACTCTGTCTAGCACCAAAAAAGTCTTCAGAGCAATATAATTAATGTAAATTATGAATAATCTGTGCAAGTTAGTAGGTCCAAGTCTGGCAGGGTCATATAATTTGGAGCAGGAACAATTGCAAACCTGCATGAAGAAACTGGCAGATTGTTGAAATGTTTGTGATGTGTAATATACAGCAATGGAGAACTATCTAAACTCACCAAGGAATAGTAAAAATGTCAAGCTTTCAAGCTGTATCTCCAATTACAACTGAAATAGCCTATGCCAGTCTTCATTTTTGTAACAAATTTTGCAAGTCTTGCTTAGGCTCTCCCATTAGAAGATTTTTAATACTAATCACTGTGCTTATCCATTGTATTAGAAGAGTTTTAATAAAGCTGAAAGCATGGAAGGGTTCAAAGCCAGGCTGGATGGGGCTTTGAACAACCCGGTCTAGTGGGAGATGTCCCTGCCCATGGCAGGGGGGTTGGAACTAGGTGATCTTGAAGGTCCCTTCCAATCCTAACCATTCTGTGAAAATTAAAATCACATTGAGTTTTCCAAAGTTTTCATAAATCATAGAATTGAACAAGTAATGGCTCATTATAGCTTTATTATAACAACTAACTTCATTACTTAGTAATTTCAAATGAGGGTTGCAAGTCGCCAACTATCAAAATGCCATTTGTGGAAGGTTGGCTACTTACTCTAACTAAATTGGTAACTTAAAAACTCAGCTAAAACATACTATAAAGAATATTTGCCTTGTAATCTTTTGGAAAGCACACTGAACTAAGTAGGTGATTTTAAACCCCAGAATGTGAAATATAGTTATTGTCCAAGTCTGTACCAGTAAACTTCACTCAGTGATGTAACTGCAATTTTCCCATCCCCTCCCAAATACTCACCATATCTGTGCTAACACTGGTTGAGGTAACCCAGATTGAAAAAAAAAGTTTCTAGCTTGATCACCTATAAAATAAATAGGACATTATTTCAGAAAATGCTAAAATTACCTGTACGAGGAAAGACGAAATCATGAATCAAAACCATCTAAAACAGAAGCAACAGTAAAACCATAAATACTTCATGCTACACATACATAATAGAGTAAGAGATTTAAACTTAAGTCTTTTGCAAACCTACCAGATATTTCCAGCAGGCACATACTGTTTAAGTCTGCAACAGTCAGCACCTCACAAAGTTAACCAGGCATAAACATTCAGAGCAATGGAACACTCATGGTTCACAGTCACTAATCTGTGTTAATGGTTCTCTTTGCAGGAACCATATGCCTTGTGAGAACAATAAAATTTTTTCTTCCAGAGAAAGTATGTATTAATATCTCTATTGTAGATTTTTTTGGAAGTACAATGCCAGTCAGCTAGCACAAACTAAACAAAGTGGTCTTTACCCTCATGTGAGCCTAATAAGCCACCATTAAAGAAAGCAATGGTGTATTTCAAAGTCATTTTGCAACTTTCAATTAAAAGTAAGGATAGCAAAACAATTACAAAAGGATTATAAGCCTGGAAATGTTGTGGCCTGTAAAGAAAAGTTGTAAACAGACTAGAAATAGCACTAAATATCAAAGCTGGTCAATAAAAACAGTAGTATTTTGTACCATATCGGTCATGTAACAGGAGCAGAAACAATTAAATTGTATAGTTAGAGGCATGTACAGCTGTGAAGAGATTGCTAAGAATCCAATTCTGATTTCACACTCTGGAAATCCTCTTGATGGATCAGACAGCAAGAAAGATAAAAATCAATTTTACCTTTAATTTCAATTGAGCATCAGAGTTCAGATAGCACTAAAGAAAATTAAATGCAACAAAACAAGCTAACAAAAAAGTAGGCATCCTATTGCCTTTAAAACCAAAGCAAAGCAGAGGTGTTAAATGAAAATTTAGTAGGATCAGTGCAGTTCCTTCATTTGCAGCTTTGCTTCCCACAACTTAAATCAATTTTGCCATTAGATTTTTTCAAGAGGTTATCCACATTGATTTCACTAGTTTAAAAAAATCAATTTCTGAAACAGATTTCAGTCAAACTGATACATCTTTATTTAAACAGACTTCTTAATCTATTAGTATGTTAGCACGTTGTGTTGACCCCAGGTAGAAAACTAAGCACCCAGCCACTCACTCTATTTCCTCCTCACAGCACGATATGGAAAAGAATAGGGAGAGCAAAAGTGAGTGAAAACTCAGAAAACTTGGTCACAATAAAGACAGTTTAAAAAGTGAAAGAGTAGGGAAAAAAAAACAAGTGATGCAAAGATAATAATACACCACCACCCTCAAGCTCAGCCTCTGAGCAGTGGCTACCCTGGAAGACAACAGCCCCCCCACACCCAGTTTTTTCTGATCATGGCTGTATGGGATAGAAGCTTTGCAGACACTGTTCAGCCATAGCCCAAGCACTAGTGTGTTATCAACACTGCTTCAGTCACAAATACAAAACACAGCACCATACAGGCTGCTATGAAGAAAGTTAACTCCGTCTCGGCCAGACTCAGTACAGTGAGTTAATTTACTGAGCACATTAAAAGCATTAGAAGTATTACCAGTCATCAGGGTGATTCTACCTCCTGAATTCTAACTCTGCAGTTTTTAAGTATCAGCTGGCTTTACACAACAGAATTGCTTTATTGAGCCACAGTTATTTTAATCCTACTTACAGAAAAATCAAGTGGCATATACCAGTTGTATAGCTGGTAAATATCAGAAAAATATCAGTAATATCTGTTCAATGTTTTAAATTCTTATGCCCAGATGTCTCTCAGGCAACTCTGTACATAATTAGGCTCATTATTTAAGATCTTACTACATGAAATTAGAAGTTAAAACTACTTCATTACCAGTGATAAATCCAGATGTTGGTTTCAGACTATGGAACTGTTGATCATGTTTAGCTCTCTCCTCCACAGTAATAGCCCACATATCCAGGTTGCCTGGTTCAAAATAAATGGAGAAATAACATTACAAAACTTTATCTAAAAACGTCACTATTTTTATTTACGAGCATAATTATATCATATCATACTGGACTTCTGAAAACAACATACACACAGAAGCTGTTAATCCAAAACTTACAGCTGAAAGCTCCATGAATCCTTAAATATCCAGTTATGAATTTCCCAGAACTAAGTGTCACTGAATTAAGATATCTGCTGAGCACTGATTCACTTATCTGGCTCATACAAATCTTAAGCTACAACTAGGCTACTCAAACTGCAACCAAACTTACAAATGGGCTATTAAAAGACAACATTAGCATACCAGAGGATATAGTGCAGAAAGTTCATAACACTAGATATTTAGGTGATGGGAGGTCATGTGCCTCTCAGAGCACATACAGCTGAAATGCAATTCAAGTATTTTTAACTGGAAAGGTACCTCAAATAATCAGTTGCATACTATGTGGTTTTGTACTATTATACGAGAAGAACTCCCCATACTTCTCAAGGAAAAGTGAGATACAACCAGGCAGTAAACATTTTTCATGGGCAACAATAGCACAAAAAAGTATGCTCCTCATTCCTCTGAGAATGAGAAATCCAAGCAGGAATACATTACACAGACCAGATTCTTCACACCACACTTATATTGGAGATGAATATTTAGTTTACATTGAGATTTACTACCCTTCTATGTCATGTTTCCACAATGCTTTCTCTATTTCTACCTCCATTTTTGCAGCACTTCCTGTCCTTTTTCTCCTCTTGCAGACATTTCATTTTCACCCTTCAAATTATTTGTACTCAGAGCAAACATATCTCAACTTCCACTTGAGACCTCCAATGAACTCTGTTTCAGGTTTGTCTCAACAATGTCATCATGATTTCAACATCCATAGAAGTACATTACACTGGTGCACCTTCCTCTAATTCCTACTGTATAGAAACATAATGAAATGAAGGCATCTAAGCTAATGGAATCACTGTTTTATTGAAGTAATATTAAAAGATAAAATGTAGACTTGTAGAAAAATAAAGAGGATCTCTAGCATTCACTCTGTCTCAGCACTAAATTCTCAGAGATAAAATTTCAGGTAATAAGGTCCACAAACATCTACAGTAAGTAGCTGAAACTGCTTGCAGGCTGAGGCAGAATCAGACTCAGCAGTTATGAAGAACATAAGAGGTTCCTGCCTCTTGAATTTCTTCTATTTAAAATCTACTTTCATGAGGCAAAATGTATTTTGCAAAGAAAAGGAAATAGACAAGGGGAAGAAAAACATTCCTTTAAACAGTAGATGTCACTAATGAAAGTTAACCTATGTAGGTAACCTATGTATTTAGAAATCATAAAAATCATAGAATGGTTTGGGTTGGAAAGGGCCTTAGAGATCACTGAGTTCCAACCCCCCTGCCATGGGCAGGGACATCTCCCACTAGACCAGGTTGCTCAAAGCTTCATCCAGCCTGGCCTTGAACAACTCCAGGGATGGGGCATCCACAGCTTCCCTGGGTAACCTGTTCCAGTGTCTCACCNCTTGGGGGGCCCAGACCTGGATGCAGTACTCCAGGTGGTGTCTCACGAGAGCAGAGTAGAGGGCCACGCTTCTCTTGATGCGGCCCAGGATCCGGCTGGCCTTCTAAAAGCAGACAGGAGGATAATATCTAATTCAAAGAAAGGATGCTTTAAGATTAGTCCAAAAATCTCTGAATTTTAGCGATTGAGCTCACAAAGGCACTGTAAACAGATTTCATAGGTGTGCTCCCTGTGGGGAACAAAACAGGACTCTTCTTTGGATATGAACATCCCAAAACACAATAGTTCACATAAGCAATTATCTCCCTCATCTTCTCATGAACTCCTAACAGGAAAAAACAAATGGTGCTGATTAAGACTTTATGACCAATACACAGACTAGGCCAACTAGTGTAGGCCAACCAAGAGCAGATGAGCATCTCCCTTTGTTGGAAACACCAAACCCAAAAAACACAACAAAAAACCCCACCTCTTTCCATCCTTCTGCAAAGGCAATAAAACCCAAAACTAAAAACTCTTATGGGATGAGGTAACTAAAAATGTATTCTATTAACTATTTTAAAATAAAATGTGATTTCTTCTCTGAAGTCCCTGTAATTAGAACAAATGATTATCAATACTCACACTTCCAGATGGAGATTTGGTTGGTATTGAAACAGTACATCTCCCCTTGTGGGATATGAGCATCAAAAGAGCCAATGTTAAACGAAGCAAGCCCAGTAGCCTCTTCAGTCAGAAAAGTATGAATGGCATCTCTGGCATTGCCTTGTTTCCATCTTTTGTTATGTGAGGAAACAATAAGACCTATGGGAGAGCAAGAAGCAGGATCTTACCCAACACCAAGACATATCACTCACGGTTTCAGATCCTGGATGCCAACACAGAGGTTCTGGGGCTTTTCAATATATTTGGATACAACTAAGGTAAGTCACCAAACCACAAAATTGACTCATAACCAAGCTACTGTTGAATGCAGCAGCAAGCCCTCTAACCATCTTTTCTTTTACATGGCTTAGCAATCACGTCATCTGCAAAAGTGTAGCTGTGGGCTCTCATATATGAAATGGGCATTTTCTTCTCCTGGACAAATCGACAGAAGGTCAAGCACACCACATTCTTCCCAACAATTATAAAAAATCTACCATGCATTTTTTTTTTAATTAGTCATCCTGAAAATAAGCAGTGTTCTGGAATATCAATGAGTCACCCCAATTTAAACAGTTGGTGCTGTGCTCTTTCCATATTCCTTCCCCAAGCTGACTTGAAAGAGCCTTTAAAAAGAAAGGAAGTGAAATAAAACCAAAAACATCATTGTTGGTATTCACAAGTAGACTTATACCAGATATTGCACACTTGCAGGGAGGGCTCTCTCAAATGGAGATTGCGTACGTTTTCTCCTCTGCACCTTGTCTGCTGACCACAAGTAACAGAAAATGTAGCATTCTCTAAAGGATGACAGATTTCCCCATAAAAATTGGAATTTTCTTTACACCATTTGTTTCCACTTCCAACAATATTAGACTTTTGCTGTCATTCTTCTAAGAGGAGGTATGATACTACTTGGTAGACTTGGTTCAAGTATGAATATCATAACAAACTTCCCTCATACCATACTACAATTTAAAGATACTCCAGGAACTACATTAGCCACATGCTTATTTTGACTTACTCATTGTAGAGCACTCAGATAATAGAAGTTGATAGAGAAGAAACAGTGAATCCCTTCCTTTCTAAAGACATGTACCAGTTAGCAGGATCCTGGATAACATATGTAAGATCAAATGGCAATACATGAAGTTGAAAAAAGAAAGCTGCTATCCATCTGTAATGCAATGAGAACTCTCTGAAGACGGCAGAGGAGAATGCTTTGAAGACAAGCTTTCCCTTAAGAATGTCTGTATGTGTTTAAATATGGGTGCATGCAAAGCACAGCCCTAATTCTAAACAACAGGAAATACTTCAGTCTGAATGAGCAGACTTAATTTGCATCATGACTTCTCTTAGGCCATCAAAATTAGGGCGAAATGAAGTTATTCACAACTTCTTATACAACTTGAAAGGGTATCCTACATGAAACTGTCCAGTGAGTTTATTTGATCAAAGCTTTTGGCAGCCACTTTCAGTCCCAAACTGAGAAAGTCTGTCAGCAAACAAGATTTAATTCCAGAGGGCTGGACTTAAAGATAGCTAAGGCAATGAATGGCAGCTTCTAATTATACATTGTTCTAGCTCCCATATGTAAAGAAATGCTTCTTCTGTTTGTCCTTCATCGACATTTTCAGACTGGCAGAGATTGCATCAAATTATGTTTAAGAAGTGGGTTCCTCTAACAACATACTCTGAATAACACGTGTTCTTCCTGAAGAACACTAAATACAAATTTAGTTCCTAGCTATATCCAGTCCCAAAAACTAGACTTCAATATATATTTACACACATATACATGCACACTTTTTTGTGTGTATGCATATTTATGTGTATATATGTAAACACACATACATATACACAAAACAAGGTTCATATCAGCACATCCAGAGAAAAGCCCTTAACAGAACCAACATTTAAGTGGAACCAAACTGGTTAGTAGTTCTCAACACTGAAATTTATCGTTGTAATCTTTCCTCAGATCAGTTGCAAAAATGGGGTAAAAAGTGTATTTCACGTGAGTAGCAAAAAGTAATGTCTCTATTGCACTAACAGGGCCCTTCGTGGATCTTTCAAAAAGACCAAAATTCAAGATGCTACACCTTCCCCTGTTATAAATGGAGAGCTAAAAAAACGCAGCACCTTTGTTCTAATCTAAACATGGGTTATGGGACAACAAGGAGAATAAATTTGAAATCATAGCACCCAACAGCATCTGCTGTACTTTTTAGCAATGAAAAACTCCAGTAATCCTCAAAGAAAAAGCGTAGCCACAGCTAGTGCTTATAAAGTGGTAATTTATAATATTTAAATAGCATTTTAGAATTTCCTCTGAAAAAAAAATACGAAAAAAAAAGCAGGCAGGACTGAGTAGGGAAGCTTAAGATAGGCAAATAAAACTGGCTAACTGCAGAACAAGGCTACGGCTATGCCCTACTGCCAGTAGCTGAGTGGCCTGAATCTGCTCTACAGTTATAAACTGTAGGACTGTAATGGATCAATGTATAAAAAGGGGATACAGCACAGCTTTTCTGTTAAACTCTTCTGTGATGTCTCTGCAAAATTTCATGTGTGTTCTCTAATGGGTCTGGAGAAACATCACAAATCTGATAAACTATGATCTCAGAAAGATACACTATCCATAAAGAACATATTTGGAAAGCAACACATTTTTGCAGAATTTTTGTATAGAAGGCTAGTTCATAATTCACTATAAACAACTTACCCCCAAAAGGTGTTGGAAACTGAGCCATGGTTCTGTCACTTTTAGCTTGTTAACAGATGCCTGAAAAAAAAAAGAAAAGATAATCAGTTACAGTATCTTCCATTTTAAATGTATTTTCTGTATCACCATAAAATCTATTAGTACAGCAAAAATAAAGGCAATGAGTAGAATCAGATAAATACCACCTGCAAGAACTGTTACAAGAGAACTAAATGTCTAACTTTTTGTACTATCCTATGCATCCATGAGTGTGTTTTCATACTAGCAAACAGCTACATTTCAGTTCTGTTTCAAGAATGTCCTCAAAAACAATCTTCACTTATAAATTATCAGTGATGTAGTAAATAACAGAGATAAGTCAGCCACAACAGACAAGATGTCAGTGAGAACGCTCAAGGCTGTGTTACTTTACAGGGTGTTAGAGCTCTGCTTGTACTTAAGAGCAAAACTGGCTCTGTTTCCAACTGTTGAAAACATACAGCGTTGTCAGCAATCTGTTTTTATTCCTGACAGAAGAATTCATGAAATGCGCTGTCTTGCTTAGAATTCCTTTGTTTAAAACAAAGTACATTAAAAAAATGAAACTAGATTTCAAGACTCTTTTACCCCTAAACTAGCCCACAAATTTAATAAGCACATTTGAAGGAAAAATCGCTAAAGGTGACATTGCAAGCAAAAGTACATTAGTTGATAGGAGATATTCTTAAGTTAGCACTGCTTGCTTTTTAGATAAAAGCAATCTACACAGTCTAGAAACTTAATCTTTAAATAAAAAAGGAAAAACATTTTTCTTATTCCACACAAAGACTGACGTGAATTCCCTGAGCCAAGAGGACAATAGCTAGCAACAGAGCCACAAAACAATGAAAAAGCGTCTCTTGTCCTACTAGATTCCACTCCTGTTTTCCAGGCAACAGGAGAAAAGCAAAAGGAAACAGAATCAGGAGGAGAATAATTCAGACTGCTTGAACAGCAGCAGAAATTTATCAATATCACTAAGAAAAGGCATTAACTTGCATCAACAATTCCTTTTGGCTGAATTTCTTGCTTGCTCCCCTCCCCATCCCCCTTTCACACTTCACACATACTCTTCTGGCTTCCAACTTAGGAATCTACTATATATACACTTCACAGATGTCACTGCAGAAAAACCCACAGCACTTTTGTAACCCAGTCTCCCTATCAGTTGTAATTTAGAGAACTATGAAAAAATACCCTGGTTTTTTTTTTTCCTCATAAATTGGCAGAGCAACCAAGTCCAAACGCCAGGTACCACAGCTTATACAAATTTCATGCACAGTAAGCATTATCTCAAAAGTTTAAAATCATATGCATGCTGATACAGTGTTTACAGAATAAGCTATCTTAGTAGTATGGCTATTTCAGAAGAATTTATTAAGTGCTAGATGATCAGCACTTCTATCTTTGCTTACGTTTTCTTATTGCGCTCTGTTGCAGGCAACACCTCTATTATGCTTCTATTTTTAAAGCTGCAACTGAAAAAAAAATGGAAGAAACAAAAAATAGAGTTCTCTGAACTTCCACACAGGAACTACTGAATCTTACAGCACTAGTAATTTTTACACTCAAGTGTTGAAAATGTAACAGGAGAGAGACCAGCAGAGCACAGAATCTCTTCCTACTTCAATTTCCCAGAGTAGGCAGAAGGACAGTTAAAGTATTTGAAGCAATGGGAGGACAAGAGACTTGAAAAGGAGAACTAGAGAGTGGGTTGGGGAGGGGTGGTGGTGGCGTTTGGTTTGGTTTGTTGTTCTGGTTGGGGTTTTTTTGCAAGCTAAGAAAACCTAAATATTGTAAATATTGGCATAAAAGAGTGCATAAAAGGACTGAAAGTGTTTAAGCCACTTGAAGGGAAGACAATCCTCCACAGGTTACTAATACTCCAAAGGAACTGGTAGTTTATTCCTCCTTCACCAGGAACACATCAGAAAGCAGGGAGGGAGTCAGAAGTCTCAAGACTAGCCCTGTGCTGGATGCCATAAAGTGTAAAACCACTCTAAAAAGCTTCTGGGGGATGGGGGGGGGGAAGTCA
>VZTO01017523.1:0-10201 GCA_013400615.1 Syrrhaptes paradoxus
TAGTGAAGCCGTGTTGGCTGTCATTGGTCACCTTCTTATTTTCCAGGTGTCGTAGCATAATTTCCAGGAGGATCTGCTCTGTGATCTTGACAGGCACAGAGGTGAGACTGACTGGCCTGTAGTTTCCCAGGTCTTCCTTTTCCCTTTTTAAAAATGGGCATTATGTTTCCCCTTTTCCAGTCAGTGGGAACTTCATCAGTCTACCACAGCTTTTCAAATATGACGGACGGTGGCTTAGCAACTTCATCTGACAGTTCTCCCATGACCCTCAGATGCGTCTCATCAGGTCCCATGGACTTGTGTACCTTCAAGTTCCTCAGTATGGTCTTGAACTTGATCTTCTACAGTGGACAGTACTTCATTCTCAATACTCGGAGTAAAAATACATCAGTATTTTTTCTGAAATTACACTTCCAATAATGTTTATGCATGTTTGATGATGTAAATACATTTTCAGGCACCTAAGAATAGCCATGCAAGCTTGAAGTATTAAGAAATATCGATAACAACAACAACAACCCATAAATAAACAGTGGCCTAAATAAACAATGTTAAGTCATAAAATAGAAAGTCACTAGTTCTGGTACGTGAACATTTGCTTCATTCATGATACTTTCTGTGAATGAGCCAATACTAATCACTCAAGAAATGCTACCTAATGACTGCTATAAAATGAATTTAAAATTACTGTTCCATTTTACTATTTGGTCCAGAGGTATATTGGTTTTACTGAAGTTAAGTATGAAAGGGCATTGAAATCATAGAATCATAGAATGGTTTGGGTTGGAAAGGACCTTAAAGATCATCAAGTTCCAACTCCCCTGCCATGGGCAGGGACACCCTCCACTAGACCAGGTTGCTCAAAGCCTCATCCAGCCTGGCCTTGAACACCTCCAGGGATGGGGCATCCACAACCTCCCTGGGCAACCTGTTCCAGTGCCTCACCACCCTCACAGTGAAAAATTTCTGNCAAGATGTTTCATCTAAAACGTTAATCAAAAAAGTTTATGTAGTTTTATTTTGGGTAACAAAAAGAGCAAGGTATAATATGTATGAATAGATTAAAAATATAAGGAAGAAAACTATTCCTTAAATACTTTATTTTAATGAAATCTTGAAAAAAATTCAAAGGTCAAGGCAAATATGCCCTATTAGTTGAACTAATGCTGTTACTTATGGCTAATTAATAATTCTTGTCTAAACCATTAATGTATTAATTAATAACATAAATGATTCTATTACATTACTTGTACATATATTTATATTTAGACAATCAGAATACATGCACATAGAATAAAAATTAACAGTGTGGTAGTTGATTTTCCTACATTTGTCAAGGTTTTTTTTTTTCATTAAGAAGTCTTTTATTAAGAACTC
This sequence comes from Syrrhaptes paradoxus, assembly GCA_013400615.1. Lineage (NCBI taxonomy): Eukaryota > Metazoa > Chordata > Aves > Pterocliformes > Pteroclidae > Syrrhaptes > Syrrhaptes paradoxus. Next base: position 1,378 of record VZTO01017523.1, read on the forward strand.
TGAAAGCATTTTATCCAGCCTTGTATTAAAAATCATTATACATAGTCCTTTGGATGCCTAATTTCATTTCATGATTGTCATCTCCACAGGTGTTACCATGGAACATACTATATTGTCTTTTGTTTGAAATGTGGACATTGCTTTATATATTCTACTGTGAATAAAAGATGGAAATGTCTTGACACCAATTACTAGATGGTTCATTAAACAATGTGGATAACAACAATTCTTTGAAATTCTGTCCAAGTTGTTCCTGATTTATATACACAGCTGAACCTACATTTCCCCTGTATCCCACCCCTTGGTTCCTACATGCAGTAAGCTGCTTCTGTTCCTGAATCATCTCTAAGAATTCTTGTTTTCCAGTTTCCTGTGCAGGGTGGTAGCACAGCTGGATTAGGCACTTATTTGAAGAAGACTATAAAATTTTTGATTCTGTTAACTGTGCTTGTTCATGATTTGACAGATGAATGCCTCCAGTTCTGGTTCACTTCTGTTTTTGACAGCTTCCTTGCAAAATAAGTTCCTGCAGACTTTTAGTCCCTCGCCTGCACTTAGCCATCTGAGTAATTAGGATATTACTACTGAGTCACTCTGGTGCTATGAAAAAGCAGGTCCTCTACAGTGTGTTGACTTGAACTGAATTAATAGCAAGGGAATACTTTTAGACATTTAGATTAATTTATTTTCTTGAGCTCCTCTGTAACTAATTGCCAAAGAGATCATCCAGCATATCTTTCTTGCTTGCTTCATCTATTATAGCTTATACAAGCTAGTTTACATAAAGTGAGCAAAGATCAGATTGTGATCACTCCACTTATCCAATCAAATGCAATTTAATTCAGTAATAATCTTCAAAGAAAGACAAAGTACATGAAAAAGAGTATGAAATTACTTCCATGTGTGGAATATTCAAATATGTGGGGATATTTCAGCATGGGAAAGATACACCTTGGGAAAAGTGTAGCATACTCATACTCATTCCTCATGAGTATGAGGAAGAGAAGGGATAGAAGCTGACAGTTCCTCATCTCTTCAGAAGAACATAGAAGGGACCATCAGCAGAGGCAAGTAGGGTGCAAGTTCAGACCAAAGAAAAGAAAGTGGGGTTTTTTCATGCAGTGGGCAGCAGAGCTGTGGAACTCCTTGCCAGAGGACATTGCAGTTGCAAAGAGTTAACAATTTTCATGAGAAGCTTGGATGGCCACCTGGAAGAGCTGTGCATTGTGGATGATTAAGGAGAGAAGCCACACAGGACTCCAGAAACCCCCTGAGCTGAAATCAGTTTGAATCTGAGAGAATATTAGGAAGCCACATGCCCGTCCTGTCCATTCTCTTCCCTGTGTACCTGCTTATGACCGGTGCTGGAGACAGGCTTTGGGTCTAGATGGACAAATGGTCTAAACTAGTATTTCTTATGTTTCAGCCCCATAAATTTCAGGAAAGTGTTTGTTGTTCTATAAAAAGACAGATGTTTGTACACATCTCCACTCATTTTCTCACCCGTCATTGCCTCACCAGACTTGATTCTTTCCAGTAGCCACCTGAGAATGGATTTCCTGATGGGTTAATTACTCTAAAAGCTGACAAACCTGTCGACTGCTCTCACCACAGCAGCTGTTCAGACATTCCATTATATATAACCCGTGTAATTCTCCCCTGTTAACTTGCCAAACAGTATGCAGTTGGCTGAGAAAACAAGTCATGGCAATTATTTCTTTATGACTGGCATGCATTACCTCCTCAGTAACTTAGATCACAAAAAATAGCGTGTGTTTCTTAACTATATTGCCTGTGAACTCCTGCCCACAACAATACAGATAATAATGGTGCAGTCTTCTGGTAATGGAACAGGTAATTACACAGCTCCCACAAACATTCTCATGTTACTCATGAATTCACATGGCAAAATATGCTAAACATTGCTATTCTGACCCAATTTTGATACCTTACATGTGTTTGTGATTCTCTCTGCAAGTTGATTGTGTACGTTGTCAAGACAATCACTATACAATGCAGACAAAGTTAGATTAAATTGGAGTCAAGTTTAGGATTAAATAACTACAAGGACATGCTGCCTTTTAGGAAACCAGTTAAAAGAAACTCAAATATGTGTAGGCATCAAAATAATCATGTAGGGCATCCAAAAAATCCTATCTCTGCCATAAAATGAGGACATAAAATAATTATGTTGTTGTAAGATTGTGTTTGTGTCAACTTTCAAAGACTGAGTTATATTTGAAAAAAAAATTACTTTTGGGATTCTTCCTACTAATATGTTAAATGAAAGTGCACACTCATTTTAATCCATGCTTCCACTGCATGTCTTTTCATATTACATAGGTCCTGATATTTTACATTAATCACTAGAAACAATCCACACAAGAAATTGCAAAAATCCCAGCGCGGCTGACAACTGCACTGATGCTTCAACATTTTCATGCAGTTTTCAAAGAATCTCACTCTTCCACCCAGTTTAACAGAATCAGGTGCGAACAAGCTGTTTCATCTTAAATTCTTATTCCAACAAAAAAAAAACCCACCTTAAGCAGCAAAAATGAAACGTTTACTTACAGTGTCTTAGAGGATATTAGCATTTGCATGTCTTCCTGCTGTCACATGTATCAAGGGAAAATGGTATTCTAATGAGTGTTTCTATAACATGAAATAGACCTTGTCAGTAGAACGATGTACCATCAGTACTATGAAAAGCCATAGAGTATCTCTAATAAGCCCAAACTGCCAAGCATGAGAATTCTCTTCCTTGTGTATATCCATTACTGTTGTGTAAAAGTTCTTTTTCTCCTGATACTGTTTTGGTGGGGTGTCTTATTACAGCAAGATTTCTTATATTACCTCAGGCTGTGAAAATGTTATTTTAACTTCTTTCAGAATAATGTCACAACCTGTCCATTAAAATTAACCATTAGCATGTGAACTGCAAGCTGCATAGCAGCACAATCTTCTCAGCTAATAAAGACCATTCCTCCCTCCCCAACCCCCCAAATAGTGAAGTGGGCCATTGTAAGGCTCTGCTCCTTATTAGAACTGTTTGCCCCATTTACAACTGTCACCGAGGGTCATTCAGAAGGCAACCTGGCTGAACTTTACCTTCACCCTCCATTATAACACTCATCAACCTTGGGAGGAATGAAGCAAAAGAGAAAGCTATTAGGCAAGAACAAAAGTTACACTGAAAGAAGAGTTTGCAAGAGCATTCTTGGTAGGATGATATTTTTTCCATTCTTTGAAAAAGTAAAAGTTATTAAGACCCAGAAAAAGAATAATCAGTCTGAAAACCATCATAGTGAAAACAGTGCTAGTATTTAGGAATAGGAATAGATAGGAAATAGGAATTTAGGAATATATATAGGAAATAAACTATAAAAGGGCCTTGGCCACAAATAGAAAAGAGGTATTATTTTATGACCCCCTTTCAGTTACGAAGATTATAACTATATCATATTGCATTGGTCAAGCAGTCACAGAAGTCAAAATGTCTGTTTGTGCTTGTGCAAGTACAGCCAGAAGAAATTTGTCCTGGCAAGTGAGTCTGTCCAGTTTGACTAATGACATCCAGCAGGTCTTATTTCCTAAGGAAAGGATTAATTTTTCATTAATGACAATTGTAAAGATGATATCACAATTCATTACCCAGTTCACTGCCCAGGAAAAGACTTAAGGAGGTCAGTGTTCTGCCTCAGCGTTGAAATTTTTTTTTCTTGATTCAGATGTGTAAACTCAGAACTCTTATGCTGTTTGCTGCAGGAAAGTAGCTGTATCAAAGTCCACTCTCACAACACAACATATGCAAATACCAGCACTTGGAGTCATCAAAAGGATGCCAAATCTCTTGCCTTGTCTCAAAGAGAAGTTCATCAAGTCCAATGAGAACCAACATAGAAGTCCTGATGCCAGAAGCTCATTCAAATGCATTTAATATGTTCCTTTCCCTGCCCTCCACACACCCATTGCAGGAGGAACTCTGGGAAGGCTTTACCTTTAGAAATTTTGCCATTAAAAACTTCCTTTTGGCAACTCTAAGCAATTTATTTGATCCAGACTTTTGGATATACCATCGTTCACACCAAAGACTCAGAAACTACTTCAGAATAAGCAGCTGTTTGACAACATAAAGCAACTCTACTTGGCAGTTTAGGACAGGAAGTACAGAGAGTTACCATATGAAGTTTTAAAAAATTGGGGCAATATCCAAACTGGAATGTGGCCAAGACACTAGATCTAACAACTCTATTCCCACAGGTTCTGAGACATTTATTTCTTAATCCTCCAAATCTACTTTAATTGTGTGTAAGGAAATGTCTGTGTTAAAAGAAAAAAAACAAGGGTTACAGTAGTTCTTTTACAGCTCTTTGTCTGCACATACCACTCAAATCAAGTTTCCAATACTGATCTCTTCTACTCTGTTCCTGTTTTCTATCATTTTCTCAGTTACTCTGCTTCTCTTGACTCTACTTCATTAATTTACTGCTAGCTCTTCCTGCCTGCTGCTCCCATTTCTAACCCTTTAATTAGTACCTTCTGAAGTTGATTAAGGTACCAGAGAAACTCTGATTCTCTCTGTGAGTTGACTGATAAAAATGTGAAATAGATAGATGTGATGGAACAGCTGTCTTGTCCTACCACTTAATTAATATTTTTTTCCTGCATTTATCCTTACAATTTTTGCAGTTTCACATTGGTTTCATAATTTGTGCATCAAAACAGTTGCTCTGCTTTGTGATTAATTGGCAGACAACATGTTCTTAGAGGTCCCTGGCTCATAGATTTTGAATAACAAAGGTGTCCTTTCTTTGGGATGTTCTATTTTACACTACACTCAGCAACAATACAAATAATCATTTTAATTTCTAGGAGTAATGTGAGATCATATGTATTAAATATTTGCTCATGTAAAGTTTTGTTCTCTTTTTGAAAGGTTGGTTGAAGACGTAGTGTATATAATTTTTTTCAGAGATAGCATTGTGGTGCTCTCTATGAAGAGATTGATACTTATTTTGTTTGGTATTTAAACTTCATAAATTAATGAATTCCACTGATAAAAGATTTATATATAGAAACTGTACAGTTGTAAAAATAAAAACCTAAAGCAGTTTAGTTTCTCAAAGTGAAACTTAAGAAATGGACAGGCACTAAGGGATTCAGGATGTTGTTTTTTTTTTTTTTTAAGAAGTGTTCATTATTCAGATGCTCATTTACATTCATAGACAGATTTTTTCAAAGTCTCAACTGTTTAGAATAACATATCCAAGAAATATGTTGTAATCTCCATTGCAGTAACCGTGTATCAACATTTTAGAGAGATTTTTTACGTATAGCATCAACACAAGCTACTCTTCTGCAGGATCCATATAATCCACATTTGTAAGACACTCTGAAATATATAGTCTGCTGGTTGGAGTTCTAATTTCACTTCTGACAATGGTGTGTGCTTCAAAGGCTGTAGAATATAAAGTCAATTCAATATTACATGGTTGCTTCTGAAGAGGAAGTAACTCCTTAGAGTAGGCTGTAGTCTCCACAGATGTTTAGCCTGGAGGCTATGAGAGTCCATGGAAAATAAATGAGCTGTGGCTGGACAAGTCCTAATTCTGCATTTACAACCACATTGTTTGGAATAAAAAAAAAGTAGATCAGATAGTTTAGTGAAGTGAAGTTAGCCATGAAACAAAACTCTTGAATTACATAATAAACTAGAGCAAATAGCACCAAAGCATAGATTTCTCTAAAAAATGCAAAAAAAAAAAATTTAAATCCCACAAACAAGCAGTTAGTAAGAAAGATCATGCAAATTTTACCAAATAAACTAAACAATCCCACTATTTCTATTTTAATCCAATGTAGAACTTAAACCCAAATGCGGTCTCTCTTTTCATTATATAAAAAGAGTAGATGAAAGTTTCTTAAATGGAGTTTTCAAATGGAAAAGTGTTGTGAATCATCACTCATGCTCTGATTCCCTTCAGGCTTCTTCATGTGACTGAAGCTTTTGTTTAGAGAAAGTGAACACAACTTCATTAGATGAGATTAAGTTTGACTAGATTCACCTGCCCCATTTTTCAGTTATTCACTTTTCTAGTTGTAAGGAGCTGGTCACTTACTTACAGCAGGATGAAAAGGTGAAGAAAAAAAAGGAGAGAGCAGGAGAATAGTTTTAACACTTTATTCCGTTTTACCTAATAGCTTAATTGCTGACTCGGAACAGTTGGTTCTCATGAAACAGGGATGATTCCTGCAGCAAAACTAAGCAAATGTGCAAAACTTAGGGCATTTCACAAGAGCATGCAATCTTGAGGTAACAATTTTTTATGTCAAACAATTTAAGATGCTAACTGTTTCTTTAATAGCTGTAGGAGACTGAGAAATAAATGTAACACCAAGACAGATATTTTCAAAGGCCAGTCTGTCAGAGAGAGGCCTAACTTCATATGCCAACTCTTCTAACACAATATAAATGCCAACTTGTCTTTAGTACTTTTGACAGCCTGAGTCTAGAGATTTTTTCTTAATGCAATGACCTCATTTTTATAAGAATATATTAATGAGTAAAAGTGTATTGCATAGAGAGTTAAATCTCAATGGAAGCAGGTGAGTGCTCATCACTTGGAATAATTAATCCTGCTTGCTAAGAAATCTAACTTTATGCTTTATATTTTTAAATCCTACTTTGTAAATCACTTAACTAGTATTTTAATAAATGTTGCTGGTTTTTATTCTTTTGTATAATTCAGAAATGTACAAAGAGAATAATTTGAAACTTAAGAATGTCACTTTGATGACAATATTACTTCTCTTTCTTCACTAAGAGGAAGGAACAAGAATCACACATACAAACTTTACCTTATGAGGTCAGTATTTTGATGTCTATTTGTCATAAATCCAGCAGGGTGGGATGTATTTCACTTAGTGTCTAGTGTCTTAAAATTAGAGGTCTAGGCTATGTTAGTCCTCTTGATTCCTCAATTATCAATGGAAAAAGGCATCTCCCAAAAGATATTCATATCTTCTTCAGATAAATGTTCAAGACAGATGAGAGTAACCTTTCTGTGTAGGTTGCTGTCTCCTAGTTACTGTAGAGATAGTACAGACAAGAAGTTCAGATTTCAGGCATAGATTTCTGATAGTAAAGGGGATCTGTGATCCTGTTCAAAGATCCACTCACTCAGGTAATATTTGTTTATAGGGAGCCTAAGTTTAAGGTCTTGACTAACTCAAGACTTTCAAAAGTTGCAACTAGCGCAGCATTAGAAAAACAGTTTATAAGGGTGTAGGCGCAAAACTGAATTAGTTTAACTGGAGGGACCCACATTTGAAATACTTCACATGGTGCTTTGACTTTGCAGATTTCATAAAACTGATCTCTGTATCATTAAATAATTCTTTACTATTATGAAAGAATATCCATCTGTCTATATATATACACACACAGCTCTCCGACAACTAGCTATTATGCACGGAATTCAATGGTGTACATTTATCATAGAATCATAGAATGGTTTGGGTTGGAAAGGACCTTAAAGATCACTGAGTTCAAACCCCTCTGCCAGGGGCAGGGACACCCTCCACTAGACCAGGTTGCTCAAAGCCTCATCCAGCCTGGTCCTGAACACCTCCAGGGATGGGGCATCCACAGCCTCCCTGGGCAACCTGTTCCAGTGTCTCACCACCCTCACAGTGAAAAATTTCTTCCTAAATGTGAAGTATACGTGCATATACGTGCACACATATGTACATAATTATGTATTCTTATTATGTTAAATATCAAGATTATGTCACAGTTTTATTTGTTAATGTACAGGCAAGTTACTGGAAAATATAATAATTTTCAGCTTCATCCTTTATTTTCTTCTTGAGGGAATGAAACTGATGCTTCCAAGGCTTAAAATATTGGGGGGTTGTTTGTTTATTTTCTCTGTGCTAAGATGTTGGAAGACACAATCGGTCAATAATCTCAGGAGAATACATCTCAGCAGTAGATGTATTCTCTGGCAAACGGCTCAAGTTGCTATGACCCTCTGTTTGTCCCTCAGAAAGTTAATTTACTAAACAATGAGGTTAACAAGGCCTGTTATGAAAAGATTGTTATATTTCTCTGCAAAAGAAGGTTCCTGCAATCCGTATGCTGTCCAGCTGCAATGGGAAACAAAGCAAAATGCTTTTCCTGTAAGGTCGTATCCTATATGGAACTAAACAACTGCAGTCTCCAAGGACTACTTAGCACTGTGCAAGCAAAGATAATAGGTATCTCCCATGGTCAGTCATTCCACAGATGAAGGAAAAATGGCACTTTACTTGAGGCCAGGTGGACCTGTGGTAGCTGGTGCTAGTAGTTTTATGAGTGGCATAATCTTTACCATAGTAAACAAGACAGCAGGGAAGGGGGAAGACAGATTCTTCTAGGAGCAACATTAGGGTGCTAGATGGCAATATCCACATAAAATGTAGATATAAAATTTGATTACTTTTGGCTCCTTTTGTCGGTGGAGAATGAACTAGCATTTCTTGGATAAAGTCATCTTGAAGAGGTCATTTACATTTCACCATTGGTGTTGGGAAGTAAAAGCACCAATTTGTCTTTAGTGACTATGAAGAAGGTAGAAGATCACTAGCTCAAATGTGGGGATTGTCAGACCAGGTTTCTGAGGCCCAATTCTGTTAGCTAAACATAGACATCTACTGCAATATGGGAGTCTGCAGTTAGTTTGAGACATTTGTGTGAAGAGAGATAGCACAGGATCCATAGGAGATCCAGGCATTTCTGAAATGGCAGGTTGAAGCCAGGCTCACACACAGAATCACAGAA
>VZTO01017524.1:10210-28405 GCA_013400615.1 Syrrhaptes paradoxus
CACAGGATGAGCTGTATGGAGCACTCATCTGGTATATATGCCACACCTTGTCGACATTGTACCAAAGGTTAAAATTGATTTATAATTTTATAATTCATTTCAAGTTCCTATTCTTGCTTCAAGTACCAGGAAGGATGTCATTGTACAAACGATATTGAAAAACATTCATCCTGTTCATTAGCACTTTTCACTCTCAAAGTGTTCTTTTGATGTTCTCTTACTTTCAAAGGAGTAATTTCTTGTCCAACTCAATTCTACTTCTCACATGAAAAATCCATGATAAACAAAAAAACCCCAATATATTCTAGTTTCCTATGAGGTATAACTCCAAAGTCCTCATTTAAGCAAGACTTTGAGTTTGTGGGACAGTGTACATATGGTCTGCAAAATCAAATTAAAAATGGATTTTAACATAAAGTCTTCCCCCTGCCACAAGTAAGTCAGTAATTTCTCTGCTATTATTGATAACGTGTTTTTTTCATTCTTTGTTCATCGAACTAATTCCAACACAGCTGCCTCATAGAAGAGTTGAGATGACTAAAATCTTTGTGTCATTACGATATTTATGAGCTAATTAACTTATACAAACCAAAACTATATTTGCTTTGGCCTCTCTTCTTAAACAATTTTTGACCTATCTTGATTATCCAGGGACATAAAAAGTGAGATCCAGTTTGAGAAGTGAAAAAAAAGAAAAATATTCCTGCTCTTATTCAACAAATATCTTTCAATTTTCTGGGTTTTGAAGGCAATTGTTATATATGACAAACAATGACAGCAGAGTTTCAATGGATGCAAGTGAAAGGTGGGTCTGATCTCTGACATCCCTGTGTCATCACAGTAGTGAATGTTATAAGAATTTGCCAACAGCTTTGAGATTTTTGTGCTTTCAGTGAGTTGTGCACTAAGTTTTTTCTTTGAATTTCAATTTCAAAATATTCAAACTAGAAGTGTCAAGAGAGAATATGAACATTCATATATCACTGAGAATGAGTGGTACAGTGATTTCAAGTTTTAATTGCCAGCATAGCACACTGGCGATTCTCACTATTCTCACTATTAATTGTGCACGAAGAAAAGGGTGTTTACATAAGCAAACTGAGCATGACAGTCATGACCTACAAAAAGCAGAACAGGTTTTTTAATCTTTAGAACAAAGGGTAATTTTTGGTGTTGTATTCTTCCTCTAATAGAGACATTACCAAGGACCACATGATTTGCAAATCTGGTTTAGTTCATCTGAAAAATCTCATGGATCAGGAATGTTCCTTTCCTGTCTTAATTATTTTGCTTGGTCCCCAAAATAAATGCAATGCAAACCTCTCTACCAATATGCCTTAAAAATCAAAATTTCCCATTAAAGCCATTTATAACTAAGAAATGTGTGCCTGTTGACACAAGAGCAAATAACACATACAAATCTGCAAACCTCAAGAGAAAAAAAGAAAATTATGCCATAACAGCCCCCCATCTGGTACTAATTTCATCATCTTTCAATCCATTTCTTCGTCTTTTTTAGCTTTTTTCTGGTGACATAGTACAAGAGCCTGCACACCTTGCTCTCAAGCAAACACTTTTTTGTGTGTGTGGACTCAGAGGAATACCACATGTAAAGTACTTATAGCAACATTATATAGAAAAGTGCTAACAGAACAGATATTGCACAGCTGACAAATGGAAGCACATATTGATGTTCACATATAAAGAAAATGGTAAACCACTGATGATCTGATAATTTCATAGGTCTTACTCAAGTTCAGGGTAACATTAAGGAGACTGCAACTATTACTCAAGTCTCATGCTTTCAGTCACAGTGCCTTTGAAGAGTGACCTAGGGTCAATCAAACAAAAACTTATCGTGGTCACAAAGTGACTGATTATTGTAACATCTGATTTTAAATTTTAAAAAGACTATTTGGGGTCCGGGAGATGTTTGGTCTGTGTTTTCTAGTTCTTACTATCCTCAAATTGCTATAGATCTTTCTGTTGCTCCTTTTGTTCCCATTCTGATGGTTTTCTGTTTTTCACTCACTGTCTCTTGTTTTTAATCCATCACAGTCTGCCCTAGCTTACTCCCACTCGCAGCTCTAACCAAACACTGTTCCCTGTACCCCTTTCTATTACTTTCCTTGAGGAAAAGGAAGAAACTTCAAGTCTCATCCCCAGCACCAGAGAGGAAAGAAGTGAACAGACAAGTGTTCTAACAGAATTGTGAAACAGTCATATAAAAATCAACATCTATGTGCTGACTACTAAATATTTGTAAGTGACTCGTTTCCCAGCAACAATATATGCTGGCAAGCAATGACAAATTATTTTCTTTTCATGATTCAATACTAATTTTTAGCACCTCAAATGTAGTTGCTCTCTCCTTATAATGAAATATAGAGGTCAAATAAAGTAGGGCAAGATTTAGAGAAGGGGAGGATGATTCATTTTGCCCTGATTACTAATAAAACACCCTAGGGTTTGTTAAAATTTGATGCAGATATCTTTACTCCTTCTAATTTACTACCCCAGGCTCCCTGTTGCTCTTAACAAAATGCAGTCGAATATAAGTAACACCTATTAAATTGTCTAACACAATCTTGCCTCCAACTGCAAATTTCTGGTCCATCTGAAACCTAGGCCTGGGTTTAAACTGGCTCTAGGCACAGATGACAACTCTGGAAATGTATATTCTTAAACTTATACCTGTGCATATGCAACAGGCAGACCCTTCGGTCATTTCAAGTTCAACTTCCAAGCAAAGAGTTTCAACTCTCTGATTCCTAGAAGGGGAAATAAGACCATCATGACCACTGCTGCCCATACCTTGCATTTCCACTGCTCCCCAAACCTTGCATGTCCACTGCTCAGACCAATAACTCACAGCTGTGAATTTCTCTTCCCATCATGGTAGCCCAAGCAATCGAGAACAGAGTTGTGACCTGTCTCTCAGTTCAGGAGGTAGGTGAATAAATAGGGACAAAAGGACAGAGATGGAGGCACGAGGGGAAGGAGATGGTGTCTAACAGCAAGCAGACATCCAGGCTAATATGGATAACAGCAAAACCACCAACTCCTTTTTCAGTACTTGTAACCCCAGGAGGCCAATTCTGAGAAGACTGCATTGTTCGAACAATGGATTGATCGGCATGTTCATGGGCTGCGAACAGGCCAGCTTGCAGTGGTGGGAGGAGGGGGAATGTAGGGGAACAAACAAGAGATTTGGAGCTGTAGGGAACTGGGAGGGAGGCCAGCCAGGCATACTCTGCGCCATCAGCCCTGACATGTAGCCATGACTGCTTAAAGAGTGAAAATGCAGAGGAAGAAAAGTTAAGTAAGGCTATGCCAGAAGAGTTAGCTCAGCTAAGATCTGTCACAGGGAAGAAAAATTACTTTGAGGCAGAAGACAGAGTGTCTGGGTAGGAGCTGTCATTGTAATGGAGAGGGACTGTGCTCTGAACACAGGCTAAACACCATGGATAGACAGATTGTAAGCATGGGTGACTCCGAAACCAATGACCATCTCTGGTTTTATCTCCTTCTCTTTAAAAGTTAATCAGGTTATTTCTTTGGTATTTCTTAGCCTTAATGGTATTGTATAACAGTCATAACAAAAAGATTAAACATGTTAAATCAAAGCTTTATTGCTAGTTCCCTTTCATCTGTTCTCTGCTGAAAAACTTTTTATGTTAGGAAGAAACAGCATGGATGTCAAGGTAGAAAAAACTCCACATTTGACTCCTACACCTACCGTAAGATGCAGCTTAATGGAAAGCCTCCAAAGAATAAACTTGTTTCCTGCAAAATCTTTTATCAACGTTAAGTTTTATGACATTTTAGAAGTCAAAAATAAAAAGACATCCTACTTGAGAGTTTAGGTTACTGTGGATTTACCCAAACAAATGTTTTATGGGTCCAGGGCTACATCAAGCAAATACATCAGAGTGGTAGTGGATCTGTGCCACAATCATTGGCTTTGAGGACCTGATGCATGTACCATATGGGTTTCATGGTACATGACTTTGAACTAGCTGCAATTTTTGGCCACTGCCAAATCAAAATGGACATTCTGGGAAGAGCAAAAAAAGATCACACACCACTGTATAGATGAAGCAGAAAAGTGGTTTGAGTCTAGGGCTGTTTCTTTTAAGGTACAGCACCACACAAATGAAAGTCTTCCAGGTTATAACTGCTATGAAAAACTCTGACAGCACCAGTGAGTTATTTAAACGTTTATTAAACCACTTAACAACAAAAAGTAATGTGTCAAGTCTATCCTCACTTGTCATAGCAGTCTCATTCTAAGAGGGAAAATAGTAGCCAAATGAGTTTTTAAGTCTTCAAGATATTAATTGAGTTACTATCTGAGATACAAACTTCTCTGGCGCTTCCCTAGCTGTTCCTTTGCTTTGTAAAAACATCAGGATATGTATACATGAAAATAGTGAAATCAATAAAGATCTTTCTGATCTGTATTTCACATGTAAGTGTGCACATCCTCTAGTCTATTGGGAAATCAGGATAAAATCAGAACACACACTGTCAGTCTATGTCTGTTAAATTTATGGAGGGCTCAGGTTTCATAAACTACATTTTAATGTTTGTTGTGAATTTGGATGAAGTAGGAGTTGGTACATTCAAGTGTATTTTGCAAAAATAAGTAAAGAGGAAAAAATACAGCCTTAGAGCCTTTTTCTGTTTTTCATGTTCTTGAAAAAAGGTTAAACAGCTATCTCTCAGGCTCTTTTGCCTCAATTTTCTTCACTTTGCTAAAAGCTTTGACAAGACAATGATTTTTTTCCCCTTCTTAGACACTTTCACTTCTTACTCTCCCAACTCCCTGCTTACTGTGAGAAAAAGTTCTCTGTAAACAGCAGCATAGGTTATGAACAGGAAGATAGTTTCATGCATGTTTTAACTGAATTGTCATTTATTTTAATCAAAAAACCCTTTAAAATATTATAGCTTATTCTAATATTTGCCTTAGATTTTTTTTTTTTGTGCACGCAGTGATTTTTCTAATCAAGGTCTGCAGCCCTTTATTTTCACATGAAAACTCAATGGTCCAGTCCCTTCACTTCCCTTTTCTCTCTCTCTTTTTTAGGACTGGTACGAAGAATGTGAGGTTTATTTTTGAGATTTTGAGCAGGTGGGCAAAGGTCAATGCATCCAGTTCCTCGGAATATGTTGCATGCCCTGTTTTTCCTTTTTCAGCAGGACAGGGACTTTATTCCTTCTGCCCCATTCCTGCCTTCCTTTTGGAAAAGGCATATTAGGACAAAATGAGGAAGGAAGATGCTGTAGAAGCAGGATGGGTCAGGGTGAACATCACCTTTTGAGGAACCTGGGACCTACAGCAGAACCAGGGCAAGTTTTAGATCAGGATGCAAACTGCTGGGGGTTGAGGAAGAAGAGGAGGGGGAAAGAGGACCATTCAGCAGTGAGAAGAGGAGCCACTGAAGTGTCTGTGAACATATTCAAATTAGAAAATTTGCATTGTCAAATGCAATGCAAAATAACCATATTTTTTAACATACAGTTGAATAAATTTCACTCATGTTTTATTTCACTATTTCAGGGATATAATCCAAGATGGAACTAGATGATCTTTAAGGTCCCTTCACACCCAAACCATTCCAGATGTTCTGACTCCGTGACTTCGACATTAGCAGTAACCAAGAAGCCTCACCAATGAAGACAAGAACTAGCATTATAGCATTGTGAATAACGATTATGCATAGCACGGGTACAGGGAGTCTGAACACATTGACAATACTTCTGAATACCTGAGTTTGTCATCTTAATGCCCAGCATTTTGTCATAAGGATTAAGAGCTAGAAGTTCATAGCAAACTGTAAGATATATAAATAAACATCTTTACAAAGTTTTTTGACAAGAAAAGACAAACAAGAACAAATAAAAGACAAAAAAAGAACAAAGAAAAGACAATATCATTAACTATCTGCAGTAGATTTTCTTTTGTCATTCTTTGAATTATTTGTTGGAGCCACTGTTAAATTGAGGAGTAAACTAACTACTTCATCCCTCATGTAGACAGAGAGTTTTGGTAGATTTCTTATCTCTTTTTTTAAAAAACAAACAAACAAACAAACAAACAAACCAGTTGTTGGCCAGTATTAATCAGCATGATTAACACTGTTGAATACTCTCAAACGGCTCGCTCACTGTCTGCAGAGAGAAAGACACTTCCAACCAAATCTGAACAACAAACTTGAAGAACCTATGATTAGATGAAAAAGTGTGCACAGATAATTCAGGGTGAAATATTCATTTAGGTTTCATGGGAATGGTATTTATGGGCTACTCTATCACTAACAGTAAAAGGAAATAAGTGGAGATATCAAGATTTTGAGAAGTACTCAGAAAAGCCGGCATGTTTGGGGTTACATGCATGTTTCAACATCAGTTTCTTTGCTTTGTTTAGGAGAATATTGGTGCACAGATTTTAAACAGATATTCTGGTTTGGGGCCAAGAGCCCAAAACTCTGTTCTTTTGACTAATTACTTTAATTTTATAATTAGACCACAATGCTCTCTCCTCCCTCCTCCACATGCTCACTCTCCCCTCTCCCTGTTCCCTTAAGTACATCCTACATGCTCAGCTCCATCACCTCCTATCCTCTAACTCCCGTACTCCCTTTCCTCCTGTGAGGAAAATGGTTTTTTTGGATTTAGAGAGAGAGAAGGTGTTTGAAGGAGACAAACACAAAATCATCAGAGTTCAGATGACGATGGATTGACCTTACCAAGGTATAAGAATGGGGAAGACAGGAGATTTTAAGGGGCAGTAAGGAAAAAGGGAAGACAAAGTTGGTTTTCCTACTTTTATAGATCACACAACATAACATCTAACTAAATAAAAACCACGGACTTTCTGATCACCTAGCTGTAATGTGCAGGAACAGACTAAAAATGTTCAAAATATAACTCTGCATTCCTCTACGTGTTCCAAAACTATTTTGTTACAAGTAATCTGTCACTCTCAAGGTGTGCCAAAAGTGGTTTTCCATCAGATGGCGACCTGTGTGTGACATGGCAAATGAATTTGTGTAAAAAGCAGAGGAATTTTTTCTATCAAGCAAGCAATCCCCAGAAATCCCCTAAGAAGAGACTTGCAGGCAGGGTAAACTCATCTTAAAGTTAAAAAAAAATAAATTTTTGCCAATGGTTTTCCTTGCACCTGACCAGAGGTTTTTAACTACGGATATTGACAGCTCATTTCAAAAAGTTCCTCCATAACTTTGATAACCGGAGTTTCCACTCTGTTGATATGAAGCTGACTTTCTTGAAGGTAATGTAAGTACTGTGTAATACATTAAGATAGATTTGACTCTTTAATATTTATAAAATTAGCATTTATATTAGACCATAATGAGCCCCAATTAGTATCATTCCAATCTAACCTAAGGTCTATAACCCAATTTTCTTACATTTCAGACATCATCTTCCACTGTAAGATGGAAAAGAATTGATTGATTCATGACAACATTTTTTAGGGTCTACTGGGAAGAAGAATTACTTGAATGATTGATCAGCATTTTTTTTCATCTGTTGCTTGAGGTATCTTTTATGAAAAGTACCTTGTAAAGATGATAATGACTTTATTCACTGATAACAACAAATATTCATAAAGTAACCTTTTTTTTTTTTTGGCTTGTTCAAAATCTAAACATTTCCCTTGCTTCTCAAATTAAACTTTAATTAAATTTATTTTCCTTGTTGCATCCTTTTCTGCAGGTAGACTGCTAAATCACATGAAACCTCAAGGTGCTGCCAGGCTGGCACCTAAATAAGTTTATCCTGTATAACCCCTGTTGACACCCTGTGCTCTGCTCTGATCAGCAATGCTCTTTCTGTAAGATTTCCATTGCACATATCCAGCGACCCACTATCTTTTGATTGAGCCTGATGTATCCATAGGTGTGGGGTGAGGGAAATGCCTCACTCAGCCTGGAGAGCTGAACGTATAGAGCTTGTGCTTTATGGAGAAGACATGACCAAATCTATGGATGGAAGATAGAAAGAAAGTATAAAAGGGATATTAACCTCACTGAAGGATGAGCCACCTCTAACTTCAGGAACCAGCAGGCAAATGAAGATAAACTTGTGCGGATAATTATAAATATGGAATTTTTTTCATAAGGTTATGTGATGGGTTAGTCCTCGGCTGGGAGCCAAACCACACACACATCCGCTCACACAATTCCCTCCCCCATCCAATCATAGGGGAGATATTTAAAAGGGTAGTACATAAAGGTTCTGACTGGGCAGGACCAGCCCTATTGGCAGATCATTTAGTGGTGACTAGCCAAGTGGCTTTTGCTAAATGTGTATCCCAGTTTTGGGGGTAAAAGAAAAAAAAGGACTCATGGGTTGAGACAAGGACAGTTTACTAACTAAACTACAATAATATTGAAAATAATAGTATATACAAATATACAAATGAGTGAAACACAATGATACTGCCCCCCCAACCAATGATAAGGACTCGGCCTGTTCCCAGCTAATGATCGCGGAACAGAGAGAGTCAATCCCAGAACAAGGAGAGTCCCCCAAACCACACTCACGATTCCCCCAGGCTGGGGGGGGGGGGGAGGGATGTAGTGCTCCTGGAGGCACTCACAGACCGGAGATAACAGTCCGAGCGTACCAGACTGAGAGCTGACCGGGGAGGGAAGGAAGCGACCACTTGGTCCTGTCTAACGATCCTGGAGAAGGGAGTCCCAAAACTCAGGGAACGGAGATAACAGTCCAAGCATCCCAGACCTAGAGCCGACTAGGGTTTAGGGGAGGGTGGGAAAAGGCCTTGGAAGAGAGATCCAGAGCCAGAAGAGACTGAAACTGAAAGGGCCTCAGAAGCAAAAGGAAAAGGGACGATCTTCCGGGGGTCTTCACCTATATACTGGGCATGACGTGTATGTTATGGAACAGATTATTGGTCACTCTGGCTCTCAATCTAGTAACCAAAGAACAAATCCTGGGCTAGTAGCTGGGGCTGTGCCCTCCCAGCACCTCCCCCCCCCCCCATCCCCACCCTGTCTGCGAAGAGCAGAGAGGCTGAAGGTATCTGTCCTTGAGTATCCTAGCAACAATATAACATATTCCTTTCTTATCACCTTTTCTGCTGAGCACAAATCCAAACACAGCCTCTTGCTAGCTATCATGAAAAAAGGTTAACTCTGTCTTTGCTTAACCCAGGGCAGGTTGTAAGTTTTCACAAGAGTAATTTTCACTTTATGCACTGCAGTCAAATTAAGTCTAATTTTATTGAAAGTGTTTCAGCAGAAGAGATCCCTAAATCAAATACAGCATGGGTATTGTCATGGAAATAAAAAAGCAAGAGGTGTCAGAAGCTAACACATTTGACCAGCAATGATGCAGTAAGAAGAGGCTGAATAAAGATGAAGCTGTGAAAGGACAATGCTCTGTGTGCAAAATCCCTCATCTCCATCACCTGGCCTCTGCAGCATCTCCTTGGTGTAAGCAAGCCCAACCATAGGTCCTGTTTTTTCTTCTGAAGAATTACAGAGAAACAAATACTTCCATATTAAACTAAAGTATATTGTCCCTAACATTCAGCCTACATAAACCACAAGTAATGTACCTATTCATATTCATAGCACTGGTTAATGTGCATATACGATCTGATTTACACACATCTCTCAGAGCAAAGTCCCCCATCTGTTTTCAAGCACCCAGTGCAGTTCCCTAGTAGTGTACACTAATCTGTTAACAAACCTATGCTTATGTGCATGTTTCCCATTTCAGATTTTCCTATTTCTCTTTGTAAACATAAACAAAATAAATAAAAAAATATTTTCTTAGAAGTCATATTAACAGAAGCTTCTCTGCCTATAGAAATGTTGCAATAGACACCAACAGTCAATGAAAAAAAAAGATGGAAATAGCTTCAAAATGTACCCTCACTCAGTTACTTTAGTCTCTTGTGTTTCCATAAGATGGGCATATTCTCTGGCACATGACTCACTAGGAATGACTGCTGTACTGAAATGCCTAACACAAGCACACCTTAAGCCCACCACACTGAACTTCACAGCTTTTCTGTCTTCTGAAGGGCTGCCTCTCTCTTGTCCCTCAACCTGAAGTTACAAGGCTAAGATCCTGCTTGAAAGGCTATTTCCAGGCAATGGTTCACCAACAGCTATACTTCATTTCAATTTTATAAATTATGATTTGTATTCTTGCTTTCCAGTAAAAAGAACAAAATCTGTGTCATGTGAGCACAAATAAATCATTACCCTCTTCTAGTAATTTCCATTTTCAATTCAGTCCATGTGATCAAATCCGCCTAAACAGATATTCAGGTCAGCCCATAGCCAGTACTCCATCAGCACTGATGGAACATCATACACCTTGTTTCATGTTTCTGTTCGCTCAGTATCTGCAAAAGACATTAAATGGAAATATTTAAAAAATAATAATCCTTTATTCTCTTGTTTCATGAAGTAATCTCTGTGATTTCTGCTGTCTTGCAGCTCTTCCCTTTTCAAGTAAAATCTGGTAACTCTCCAATTAAGCTAGCAGTGCATATTCTTTGCTATTTCAATTTTATACTTTTCTCTGTGCCCAGAAATTGTAAAGTCAATTTGACTCAACATGCCATGCAGCAAAGGAGGATTATGCAGGGCTATCAGTGAAGGTCCTGAAGTAGAGATGCCTTCTAGATAGGTTGCATAATTCAAGAATACTGTTTCTGTGAACCTTTCCCTCTATGGCATCATGCACGTGCTCATCCATTGAGATATCTCCTCATACGACACAGGAGCTTTGGGAAAGTAAGCTCCTTCAATATATCAAATGCTCTCACGTGTTCTTGTACTCTTACAACTGAAGATCAACAGGGCAATAAGAAAAGGTGTTGTTGACAACAGAATAAAAAAAAACCCTACAGGGTAAAATAAAAATAAAAAAAAAAGAAAACCTGTAAAGATTGGAAATTACACATATGAAATAGAAGAAATGAGGTGAAACCTTAAAGGTCCATGGGAATTGTGATTAAACACGGCACATGCAGCATACTGAAATTCAAGGGGACGTGGTAATCAGATGTTTGAATCATTTAGAAGACACTAGTTTACAGCTGCTAAAATGCTTGGGGTACCAGCTGTCCATTCAATTACATACTACCCTCCCTATCCCAAATTGATACAGGTACCTTAAGCTGGCAGTTTTCAGCTGGCACTACAGAGAGAAACCAGAATAATGAAGAAGTCTGATGACTGAATTAGAAAGCATCTTGTAGCCAAATCCTGTATCAGCATCCGATGTTACAGGCATCACTGTGGAAAACATCTCAAAATTAGGGCTTAGCACTGTACCGTTTCCTTTATACCTACACCCTTTGCTTTGGGGAATAATAATTAAAATCTAAAAAAAAAGAGTAATAAAAAAAATCCATTTGTTTGCCGTACCTCTTTCTGCATCATCCATGTTTACAAGTGTTGGTTTGAGGCAATTAAAACAGTGCAAGTGTTGAATTTGAGTGCTCATTTTTATATTGACTGTACAGTACTGGTGGAAGAAAAAAAGACAGTTAGTTAAAAGCTCATTAAGTAAGTTATACATGCAGAAAGAGAAGCTGCACTGAAAACAAACATACAATAAAAGCATTTCTGGATCCGATCAAGGGTTCATCTCTCTCAGCAGCCTGTTCCAATGGCAATCAGAAGCAACCGCACAGGAAACCTTAGTACTGGGGAATACATAATACTTCCCTTAACACTCTCTCAGCATCCAGACCTTTTCAGATCTGGGTCCTCTTGAGCAACATGTGACCTTTATTTAGTTGGTAAACTCCAGTGGACTGCAATTGCCTGAACCTCTACAGCTTTCCTTTGGTTGCATGTTTTTGCATGCTTTGGCAAGGGCTTCCATAGCTCAGATACATTACTAGCACTGCCTTTTTCTGCTGGCTTTCAACACAATTTCTACTAGCTACTTTATCCTCTCTTTATCAGAGGATCTGGTAGAAGCTGCACAATATTAATTCCTTCCAGTAATGTTTGTAATTCCTCTATCCATTCATTAAAAGTTCACTTATCACCGTGATATCCAGGGGCTCTCTCAGAGCTCCTCCTGGTTTCCCAGGGATGCAGCAACAGCAAGAAATGCTTTAATCCTCCTGCATGCAGTAATAAGGTTGTGACCTTTATTCTCTAAGGCAGACCTTGAATTTAACTCCACGTTTGTGACCAGGAGACTCAATTGCAGCTGAGTGCTCTGCAGGAATTTCTCTCAGAGAGCTCTGATAATACTCAATGCAGAACATACCTGTCAGTGATGTGGTCGATTTGATAGCGGAGGTCTGCAGAAACATTAAGTTTCTTTTTACCTATAACACTAAAAGAAGGGTGACAGGGTAGGACTAAATAACAGGTATTCTCTAGGTCAATGTTTAATGCATTTTTTATCTGTTTCCATTGCAGTTTTTTGTTTTTCAAATATTTTTTCTAGGATTTCCAATAGCAGATTTTCTTTTGCTAAAAATGCAAACAGCTGAAATGCACACGTGCTGTTCAAATCCAACAAATGGGTTTTTTTTTGCTTCAAGCAGGCTCCCTTCTCCTAGAAAAGAAGACTGCCTTGCTAAGCAAAATACTTTTCAGAAAACTAGGTCCATTGTACCGTTTGAAGCAAAATGCATATGGCTAAGCCACTATTTATGAGCCAAAATATTCTTTAAAATTAGTACATCTAATTTAAGAAAGGTCTTTGGGATCTGCTTTGAAAACTGCTACATAGTAACTTGCATGATTTGTATCTCTCCTGGGATCATAAACTCAGTTTAAAGGTACAGAAAACAACAGTGATTTGATCAAGGATTTTGTTTAAAAATAAAATATTTCCTAGAGGTACAATCACCTATTGATATTTTAAATAAATGTCAGTCTTTGCTATTTCCTCAAGCCCTTTTGAGGTATTTTGTCCAGAGGAGCATTTCCCAGAGGCTTTTATCATGTCTGGAAAGGGGGCTTATTCACAGAGCATTACTTATGATTTATCTTCAAGGTATATTCTATTTTTTTTGCACAACATTTCTGTGCAAAAACAAAACAGTTCAAGAGAGAATACTTTTAACTTCTAAACTTCCTGTATTTCCCCTATTCACACAACAAATAAGTCAGCCTCATGTCTTTTGCTGTAAATATTTCAAAATATTTAGCAACAATATGCTCTATAAACTATGTCAGTGAACCTTGGCTATTATAGACTCTGACACTACACACAATACTTTTGCATCATTTTCTACAAAAAACAGGAGATCCTTGCCTGTCGGGCATTTGCCTGAATTGGCTGAACAGCAAAACCAAATCCTGAGGAGACTTGATGTGATTTCAGCAAGTAAATTGAACGTTGTTTGTCATACAACAGGCTCAGAATTTCTCTCCATCCGGTTACTGGGCCATTTATCAGTGTGGACCAGTAGATACACTCCTGAAAGTTGACATTTTGCCACTCAATGCATTCCAACATGTATCCAAAGCCCTTAAATCCCTTATTTTATTACTTTAAAGACTAAACAACTAATTTGGAGGAAAGTAATTTACTTTCTGCACCTTAGATCCCCAGCCAACATCATCAGAAGCTACTCCATTATTCCTGAGATGCTGTTCTGGATTTTTTTACCAAAGGACATTTAACTAAAAGGATATATAGCTACTGAGTTGTTTCAGAATTTGAGCAACAGCAATAGCCTACAAAATGAAAGCTGTATTGCAGCAGATGGGAAGAGATGGAAGAAAGTGGAGACCCTGGAGAAGATCAGCTGTGATTCTGAATTTCTTGCAGGTCTACAATGATTGCCTAGTGGATCACACGCATTGTTGTGCTCTGAAGAGAAAAAAAATTCATTGAAGTATATGCTGCAGGCCAAACTGTTCGATGTAATTCTGAATAAAAAGGGAGAGAGGAATTTGCCCACCATTTTAACATATCTGGTTTTATTTCACTGAAAACACAACTGGGAATTATGTGTCCATCCAAAGTGCTTGTTTGAAGCTGGCGGCAATCTAATCACTGTCTTATTTAGGTTGATAGATTAAGGAGAACAACAAGCAGTTTAATCAACTCTAATCTTTTCCAGCCCAGAAGCTGTATTTCAATCAGTGTTGGAGTTGAGGATATTTGTGTTGTGTAATGACTATGCAAAAGGCATTCAGCTACCAGGTTGGAAGCTGCTTGTACACCTGACTAAACACCTTCTAATTTAATATAAGGTTCTGCATCACCAGTTAAAAAAAAATAAATAGATCACTGGGCAGCAGGCTTAAAGGTCATTTCAATTTATATGTTTTTCAAAATTAAAAGATGGAGTGATCTGGTTTTGGTCTTCATTACTAAAAGTCTAGCTCCTCAACTTCATTAGCTCAATTTTGATTGGCATACCTTGTATAATGCTTTTGTTCCTTGATGAATAAGCAGAGATTTCAGGAGCAAATGATCCTATATGATGAATTTAAAGTATGTCTTTTTCTGTATAATGTTGCATGCCAGTTTAATAATCCAAATCATAGTGCTGGTAGAAACCATCCAAAGGTGATCCTACTTGAAAACTTACCTGTCACAACGTCATTCCACATGTTTCTATGAGCCCATTTTGCCTAGGAATATGGCAAGAGAAGACGTGGACAAGAGGATTATTGAAATCAGACATTAAGAGATATTTCAGGATTGAGTGTTTTAACAGCTTGTTCAAGCAGGAGTGTTCATTGCTGTAGCATTTATTTCAGTTTAGTTCTTGACTGTTGTGATTCATGACCAAGTAGGTAGATAATTTTTTGTTTCCCTGTGAAACTTACACTACGAAAGGCATAGTGTAAGGACAGTGAAATCTGCTTGCAGAGGTATACAGAACGAATATCTCCAGCACAAGAGCTGACAAAATAGCTGTGACAAAAGAAGCATTTATTTTGAGAACTCATGAGAATTATTTTACCAATTGTCAGCTAAACATCAAGCATTTTCATGTTAACTTGGAAATCGCAGTCTTCATTGAGAAATCTCAGCAGCTGAAATCCTGCTATTCACAAGAAAATAATAAGAAAAAACCCTTACTAGACAATATTACTTTGCATTATCTACCAAATCCAGTGCATGAAGTCTTCTCTTTAATGTCCCCGCTTTGTTTTACACTGATGTATTTAATGGCCTCATTTGTGTATTGGTTCACATTTTCATTATATTTTGCCATTTAGCATTCTCCATGATTGTGTTTCATTGAACAGATGCACTACAGTTTCTCTACAGCAAATTCTATGATCCGTAATTAGATGTCAATATGTTTTCTTGTAATGCTATTGTGAATTAAACACATTTTTAGTTACATGGACATTAATTAAAATCATATGCTGAATTGTTACATCTTTTCAAGCCAGTTGGAGAAAGTATTACTGGTTTACTCAAGTGCTGTACAGCATTTCATTTTATTTCTTCATTAGTTACTGTACAGGGGGAAGCTACCCCCCATCCCACCCCAAATGACGCAACATTAACGTTTATAACAAGATCAATCCTGCCCTGCAAACAATTAATGTAAGCAGTAAAGAATGCTTCCAGTCATATGGACTTAAATAGGAGAGGAGGAGAACCTTTCTCTAGGAACTGAGAGCTAATTTTACTAAAGACAACAGAGCTTACCTTTATCCCAATCTTATCCAGGGGCATACTGGAGAACAGATGTATCACAGTAAAAAAAAAAAAGTGACCTTAAATCAAGGAAGAACTGGGTCTGTAGTCCCAACCTAAGTGCCTACAAGCAAAGTTTAGAAACCTGACTTCTGCTAACAGATAGAAGGAAGAGAGGGAGCAAGAGTAGTACCAAGATCTTGCATAATCATTGACATGTTTTATATACTAAATGATGTAATTTTATATTTGCCCGTAGGTGAATCGGTTTTGATGGGCAGGAGCTAAGAATTTTCTTTAAAAAAAATCTATAGCATTAAGTTTTGGAGGAGGTTGCAAGCAGCTCCCAACAGAATGAATGGCATAAGGCTGGCATAAGATGTGTGAAATAACTGTAAACAGCTAGTGGGATGTGTGCTAGTGAGGAAAAGAGCAAAGAACAGCTTAAAATAATAAGGCGAGCCAGTGAGAATCAATATTCTTCCCTATTACTGTAGGTGGCATGTCCTTCCAAAACCACCCTTTTGGTTAGTATAACATTTATTCCTACTTCCTACTCACTGAGGGCAAGTTTAGCCTCCACTTTGTGGTTGCTGAAGTTTCCAAGCCATAAATGACACAACTCTGGAGAGTAAAAGAAGGATGGAGAAGGGAAGTTATGGGTTCAGCCTCTCCTCTGCTTGGTGGAGGTTCACTGTGTGGAATATATGGCTGCAGACTAGAGAGGGGCAGGAGAGAAATCTGCCAAAAAAGGACTAGATAGATCCCTTATTTAAGTGCCCCACATAAGGCAAAAAGCTCTGTGCTGCCCTTTTTTATTCTCCTGCTAGGCCACATCCCCTTTTGCCCAGTTCCTCTCTCCAGAGAGTTTAGTCCAGGAAGAAACAATGACTTAGATAAGAGACAGATTCCATTTTTTTAATATCATATAACACCATTCAAACCCTTACTGCAGTATCTTGGTAGCTTTCAAAGGACAGGCTGAGAATTCTATTAGGAAAATACAGTAGAACATACAGAGGAAAAAGAAACTGATATTAATCCAAGCCACTAAGCAGCTCCTGTCATCTGTAGAAACATAAATCTATCCTATGGTGCTTTTAAACCCCACAGGTGTTTTGCTGCAGTGGGAAGGCATTGCTAACTTGGGTAAAAAAGCATATACTTCAATGAATTTTTTTTCTCTTCAGAGCACAACAATGTGTGTGATCCACTAGGCAATCATTGTAGACCTGCAAGAAATTCAGAATCACAGCTGATCTTCTCCAGGGTCTCCACTTTCTTCCATCTCTTCCCATCTGCTGCAATACAGCTTTCATTTTGTAGGCTATTTCTGTTGCTCAAATTCTGAAACAACTCAGTAGCTCAGTATTTCTGAAGCTTTCCTCACTCTGTCCTCCCTCAACCCTCTCTATGCAGCTGTATTAGGAAGATTATAACTAGAGTTTGTGGGGATGTGCCTTCAGCATTTTCCAGAAGATGCTAATTGATTAAAATTTGAATGTTTGTAAGATGGGTATTTGCAAAATGAGACATTCAGAAGGAGAAATGGAAAAATTCTTCTTCATCCTATCTCATTGTTATTTTGGTGAAAAGTTCAAATTTTTAGCTTTCAGAAAATACAGAAAGACTCATGTGAAAACAAAGAGCTTATAAATGACTGCCTTTTTCGAAGTTTTCAGCTTGTGAAAGTTAGAGAGATTGCAATTTCTCCTCCTGACTTAGCTCTATTTTCAGAGAGAGCACATGCAGTTCTAATGAGTGCCATTAGGTCCGTGACAATTTTCTGAGTATCAAACCTACTTATGGCAAAACACAGACTTCACAAAACTAAAAATAGTGTTTTGAGTTCTTAAGAGATTGAAAGGCAAACATTCTGANTTTTAAAACCTGTAAGAAATCTCAAATTTAGAGAGGAGCTCAATTTGCATGCAAGATTTACCATAAATTTTGAATACAAATGTCATTGAAATGTTCACAGAATTAGGTTATACAAAAGACAACTTCTGACTGAAGGCTTTCTGCTATGTGCAAGTATCACATAGGCAAATAGCTAGAGCAGTTATGAGTTTAAAGCCTATAGATCAAGGCTTGGATTCTCTGAACACATCAAAAGTCTTATAGCAGCTCCCAAGGTTCTGCTGATTAACCCAGTAGGATATTAATTAAGGAAACATCTGCCATCCATACTCAGCATTCTCTTCCACCAATTAGGAGATATCTGGGTAATTCAGACTTCAGAAGCGTGGTTTTTTTTCTTTTCTTTTCTTTTTTTTTTTCCCAGGGAATTAAGTCTATACAGAACTGACTGAAATAAGCCAGTTTACTAGTAAAACAGACTATAATACCTACTGGAAGTAGTAGAACTAGAAAAAGAAGATTATAATTTTAAAAATAGTTCAAGCTACCTGACCCAGTTTTGCCTAGCTGCTGGGTTCTCAGGCAGATACCTTCCTGTGCATTGTACTGGAAGAACAAGGGGTTAGATAGTCCCCTCCCAGAGAAAAAAGCTTTGAAGTAAAGCAAAACAACAACAACAAA
>VZTO01017526.1:0-20662 GCA_013400615.1 Syrrhaptes paradoxus
AATTGCACAGAGTAATTCAAAACTGCTAATGCAGTTATGGGACTGAAGTCAGATTTGTTGTATCAGTTAATTCTTATGTGAATATTATGTACTAAGAATAGCTGCTTCATGTTGAAACAGTGGAAAATTCTAAATGCCTTTTGCAAACCTGTTCCATTTATTTTTCCAAGGCTGTTAGCTTTGATTTGTAGGCTTTTTATCTAATGCTGAGTGATTTTCTTTTTTTTTTCTTTTTTTTTTTTTTTTTGCAGGACAAAGTGCATTAATAGCTCAGGGCAGTGTTATGAGTTATTTTAGGTAAAGCTGCTCCTAGAACAATGTTACAGCTGCTAAATAATATAATTTTGGTTTTCAAGGTTATTAAATTGGGTTCTAATTTGTAATGACACCATACAAAGAAAATAAGCAATATAATAAACTATATAATATTTTGGAAATTACTAAGCTTGAGAATCTGTATAAAATAAACATACATGTCTCACTTTGCAGATGTGAACTTGTTCATTTGAATGTATAGCAGGTTGCAACATCCAGAAAGAAAAAAGAAAAAAAACAAAAAACCTTCCGGCAACACATTCCCTTTTCTGTAGTCACTCATCACTCATCCCCAGTATATCAGGGACAGAAAGTGAAGTGAGTGAAGTGTAAGAACCACCAAGTGACATCTGACATATATTCACTAAAAACTGCTGAAACAGCTGCAAAAAAAATGAAAGCGGAACGGAAAATTTCCCTCCAGAGAAATCACTATGGGGATTAACCAAAGGCTAATCAATTTTCATGCAAAATTGTGCTAGCATGGCCGTGCTACTTTTAGGATGTCAGCTTGTACATCTTTGCAGTGCTGCATTCTGCCTTCAGGAGGTATTTGTCCTCTCAGATAGCTTGAGTTTTTTCGTCTGGACCAGCTCAACTTTTATCCAGCCTAATCATGTGCCTCCCGCAACAGGTTCCTCTGATCCTCAGTTGGGAGATTACAATGACAGCGCCATTGTGGGGCAGTCCGCAGTCCCACATGGCAGCACTGTGTGGGGAGGTAACATCTTATTTGGAACAAACTTCATCAACATGGGATTTTGAAGCATTATGCTAAGAAAATATCTAAAATTGTGTGAACAAAATAATTGGGTCAACCCAGCACTTTGCTTGAGATGAAAGCCATTCATCCACTGAGACAGGTCATCAGGGAAGAGTGTTGTGCTCTTAGAGCTGTACCTGCTCTGTTAACAGAACTTTAGAATCATATGTTTTGTCTCTTCAATGTAAGTTCAGTTTACCATCATCTAAATTATGCTGCAAAATGCAAAATTCCAGCATACTAAATTCTCCTGATGTTCATATCACATGAAAAATAAATGCTTCTGCAGTTATGGAAAAGTCTGCTTGAATACAGCATCTCCTGTAGAGATTATTATATACTTTCTATTCCAAAAGTAATCGAAGAGGCTGGTAAGCAGCAGCTATAAAAGTGACCATCTAAGGAAGCAGGTCTCCCTGACTTGCACCCAACCCAAGAAACTTATCTCAAGGGAATTTCAATATTTGTAAAACATGTATGTTAAATCTTGGGCTTATAGAGGAGTTTTGTAAAACTGGGAAAAGCAAGTGATTATAACTCCATCCTAATGGGAGTGGGATATAACATAGTCATTGGCACATCATGTCCTGTGGCAAATTAAGTTTGAAGTTCTTATCAGTAAATCCCCAGTTACTTAAAAAGGGGGACTAGAATGATCCAAATCAGAAGAGATGTGTTAGCTTGACTTTGATAAATTAATAGAGAACTAAAAGTGATTATATTTCTATCCGTTAATTGAAATCATTCAGCACTGTTTAAGGCAGAGGGAATTTGACAAGCTAATTGGACCTTTTTTTTTTAATGAGATTACACACTTAGTTGCTAAAAGTAATAGTGTTGATGTAAAATGCCTCACAGAAATCTGAGTGTATGATGTGGTATAACACAGCATGTTGATTAAAAGACTGGAATGTAAAATCAACAAGGAGCGGAAGGTAGAGCTGTTTGGAGCCCTAAGGGCTGAAGGCAAGAGCAGTATCTTAGAATAAGTGCTCAGCTTCATGATTCAGCAGATGTGTACAGATCTCAAAGGAGCAATCTTACATGATGCCATTTATAATCTGACCCTTGAAAGAGTGAGGAACCTTGTTTTCACTGACACTACTAAAAAGCTAGAACTGTTCTATTTACAGTGGTGAAATGAGGACAGGATGTGTCCCAATGCACATTTACAGATTATAATATGAAAGTGCAGTGAGGAAGGGTCGTATCCAACCAGATGGAAAATTTTAATTAATTGGAATCATATTGGCCCTCCAAATTAGGGTAATTTTAAAATGCGTTGGTTCTCTGCAAACCAGGAGAGCAAGGTTTCCTACTAAATGTCTACTCATCAAAAGAGTGCCCAAAGGGACAGGTGCTTCACCAGCAAATAGAAGGTTTATGACGATGAACCGCCTCTGTTATCCTATACCCTCAGTGAAATCCTTCAGACCTGACTTTGCCTGTGTGACTGACTGTGGTGCTGTGAATCTTGCTGGTTTGGACTCAGAGAGTGAATTGGACAATTTGAAAAATTGGTGTCCTGGTGCCCCCTTTCTCACAATACCTAGAAAGCCCTTTAGTCCAGAGTATGGATTTGAACCTACCTCTCAAGAGCAGCGTAATGAGAAAAAAATACTCCTTTGCCAAAAAAGCCTTGCTTAGTATTTAAAGCTCTCTTGTAGGAGGCATAGGTCAAAACCCAGTAAGGCTGAGAAACATGGTGATCCTGGGTACCTGTGCAGTGCATGATGGCAGTAACCACTGAGTTACTGAGCAGAAAGCAGAAGCAACTGCTCTTCCAAATACCATTTAAATGTGCGTGCAGTGAAACAAAGAGATTCTAGGCCCTAAGAAGACTTTCTTTTTATGAAAATATTTTCAGCTGTAAACATGCTTATCTCACATGCTGTATACATGCAGAGAGGAAATCTAACATGACTGTGGATTTACCTCCTAGCTATCTATGGCAATTTATTTCTCAGAAGATGCACTGTTGAGAATCCAAATTTTATGTAGCAGTTCTTTTTACGTGTCATGCAGGGGAGCTTTTGCACTTAACTTGGGGCTGTAAAGACCACCAGATGACAGGACATTTAAATAGGGTGCTGCAATACTCAACTCCATGATGAATCTTCTAAAAAATAAGACTTTGTCTGATTAGCAGGTCATTTTAAGTTACATCACAACGTGACCAGGGAGATCAGGCATCATGTACTTATTAAAGCTGACATCTGAAGGTTTTTCTAAAAATAAGCTCCCATTTTGCAGAGAGGATTTCTCAATCACCTTAATCTTTTGTGGTATTTGGGGATAAAAAGACGCTTCAATGACTGGAAAATTTCCAAAAGGATGTCTGGAAAATTGCAAAAAAAGTCATATGATTCATGAATTGGCCATTCATTCAGGAGATTATCCCATCATACTTTCTAGCTGAGGGCTAAAGGAAACAGGCACTGTGTCATTCAACTTTCAGGCTCTTTGTCTCCATGTATTAGATCCCTCCCTGGTACATCAGGAGGTGTTTTCCTAGCATGTGAATCACCCGCAGGACAAGCAGAAAGGATGTGCCTGCCCTGCCTGCCCCTGCACCACTGCCAGCTTAGTGCTTTGAGTATTTAGTAAACAGAAAGTCTGGGTTTAATTATCTTCTCAGACTAATCACATCTCCTCTGAGAGGCTATGAGGATGAGATGTTCACTACGCAACCTATTAAAGCGATACTGGTGTTTAGCAGCAAATCCCAGCTTCAGTAGATGAGAGGAAGGAAGCATTGGCCCCCTCAGTTTAGTTACCAGTGCTCAGTGTGAACAAGGGAGTAGTAAAAACCTACTTGTGTATTTCTTGGTAGAGTTTAGTGAAAACGAGTATCAAACTAGGATTTCCCAATTCTAACAAGTAGACAACAGAATCATGTTCCTGTTTTTTTCTCTCATGTAATCTTGCATCCATTACACAGTGACACATATGACACGGACCCTGGATATCTCTTTTCATAAAACCTGAACTAACAGGCCACCAAATACTCCTTTGTAAAATGTGATTTACAGCTTCTGAAGACGTGGAAAGAATTGACAACAGGAGTTCAATTTCAAGTTCTCCTGATTTTCTAACTCCAGATGATATGCGTTGTCCTTTCATTAAAAAGACAGTTTCTGTAGTTTCATACTGGAAAGGACTCATGGTAGGTGTAGACTGGGAGTTCCCTGAAACCATCCTATGGACTGGGCACTTTCCAGTTTTCCTGGAGAAACACTTAGTCTCCTGACTGCTCTCCTGGGAGCCCGGCAATCTGCCCAGTCCAGAGTGGTTTTGGACAGAAGCAGTGCCCTAGGCATCTGAAGCATTTCAAGGGCTCTTAAAAGCAGACAATACTTAAGTTTAGGTGCTGCCAACGCCTAGATTAAAGCTAGGTGTTTTTGTTTTCTTCAGCTGTAATGTCAGACAGAGTCATGAGCCATGATATCGGACAGAGGAAGAGCCAAGTGTGCTTAATACATCATTCAGACTGATGAGTATTTAATTAGCTTAATTATGTTTACAAAACTGGGAAAATAACTTTGTTGTTTCTCAGATGGGAAAACTGATGCATAAAGAATATAAGGAGTTATAAGTGTTCCCTGCTTCCTAGCTCAAGTCAGAAGGCCAAATGCATTTTTTCCCTGCTTTTCTGGAGAGGCTTTTAGTGAAGATTAAATAATGAAATTATACAGTGAAGTTTGTCAAGAGGCATAGAAATGCACACCTAGAAGAGACTTCCTGCATCAGACCTCCCTTACCTGAAGTTTGTATTTTAGAATTACTTTTTTTTGAATACAGAATGTTTTGGGTTGGAAAGGGCCTTAAAGATCAGAGAGTTCCGACCCCCCTGCCATGGGCAGGGACACCCTCCACTAGCCGAGGTTGCTCAAAGCCTCATCCAGCCTGGCCTTGAACACCTCCAGGGATGGGGCATCCACAACCTCCCTGGGCAACCTGTGCCAGTGTATCACCACCCTCACAGTAAAAAACTTCCTCCACTGCCCACAGTATCCCAGATGAGATTTTCACTTGGTTTAATACTTCTCCATCACTGCTTGAAATACTAAATCTAGTTGGAAACCTCATAAACTGCTAGTCCTCAATGCCGCTGATGGATTCAGAACTATTCTGTGTTGCAAATCCTAATAGGCCTAATCCTAATAGGCTCATAGCAGAATTTATCAATATCTTTTTCTCTGATTTTAAGTTTCATACTATTTTTCATTTCACTATTATTTTTCTGAGCCTCACAATCATTCTTCACGTGTAATAAGCTATTCTCTCCTTTCTTCACAATTTCCCCCAGCTCCACCATCAGAAAATTTCGCTAACACACAGACAAAGTAATTCAGGAAATAGAGATCACTTAAGGGAAATATTAATCAAAAACCTGATTGAAGCACATCTCCAAAGTTAGTTTAAGACAGTGTAGGATAAATAATTATTTCTTTAACTTCTTGCCACTCAGCAGATTATGTTCTACTTGTGGGACGGATTTAATCAGGATGGTTACAACCATATCCTGGAATCTTGAACTGAGCTACACATAATTACGATTCCAGGAGCTCTGTACTGCTGTTCAGGAGGGTATGTTTGGATGCTTCTTGTTTGGGAAAAAAAAATAAACCAAACACAACAGTACATACCAGATAATTATTATTATAATGTTAAAAACCACATAAAATTACAAATACAGAAGAAGAAATAAAATTTGGTCCTAAAGTGCTCGCAATTTAATGAGAAGTGAAACTGAGATGAGAGTCTGGAAAAATAGTGTCATAACTACTGCATGATACAGTCATCCTTAAAAAAAACTAAGCCAACAATGAACTCATCTTCCTAAATATCAACTCACTGCTTATGCTACTGAAAAGATGTTTCAAGGAGAACTGAAAGAAGCTCTGAAAGAAGCTGGGGGAGGGAGATTAGCAACAGCAACACATGTCCCTGGCATTTTCACAGGGGGTTTGGGTTTCAACTGCCCAGAGGTCTGAAGCAGACCTGGCCAGGCTGTGTTCAAGTGCTGGAGAGCTGTAAAACCTGACCACAGCTGCTAATATCTTAGCTCCAAAGAGGAAATCAGAAAGCTGTCCCAACAATGCAGGCAAATTACATGGCAAACTGGTGCCAGCTTGGGTTCATCCTCAGTTGTAATCTGCAGCAGGTGAGAAGTGACTCTGTGCTAAGGTTCAGCCTCTCTGCTTGTTCTGGAAATGAGGAGCAGTGGAATGCATGAGGAGAAAGAGACTTTGTCACCTCTGCTTCTGAGAAACCATTCTGAAAGCCCAAACCCACACACAGGCTCTGTCAGGGAACAAAATATTGAGGGAGTGCATCTGCCTCTCCATGCGCTCAAACATGCATGTTTTCAAACACCACAATCACCGCTTCCAACAGGAGACTTTCCTGGAATTTCTGGTTACAGGTCACTGGAATGAAATTAAAGTTACAAAATATTGTAAATTCCCAGTCTTACTCACATTATGAGTCAAAAGCAGATCCCAATAGTAATTCGCAGTTAGAAAGAAACCTCTTTTGCAGTCTTTGTTAGTAAAAGACAACTTTTTGTTTCCCCCCCAGAATGCCGATAAATAAAAATGCTGTGCAGAGACTTGGAGCTGAAAGATTAATGAGAGTTAGGGCCTCACATTATCATCTATATGGTGTCTTTTGCAAAGATCAGCCTGGAAATGGAATAGCCTTATGGCCAGATAGTAGATTACTGATAGACTATGTACTTCTCAGCAGTCCTGGCTCTCTTATTCTCTAGTTCTGAAGTCACATAGAATTAGTCCTGCTGCCATTTTCTCATGCCTTTGTTCTTTTTTAAGATGTTCAATTTTATAACATCAGCCTTCAGACTTAGTCACCTTTATATAAAATCAATCTCAATTCCTTCTTCCCTTGACACCTGTCTTTTGATCTTTTCAATGTTTCTTATTTCTCTAAACCAAAAGTGCATTTTTTCTGTTTTAGGATAATGTGAAAAACATCTCATAACATGACAGAATATGTAATTTAGTATTATTGTTTAGAAAGAATATGAAAGTAAAATAAACCAGGTTGTTTGACAATGTTGTGAGGTAAACTGAAGATATTACTATCTTACATGTATGCCAGTCTGAACACCATTTAAAATAAGGAGAATGAGCTAAGCGGCCCTATGGCAGGATTCAGCATTAAGCCTCTTGGGGCCATAAAAGTGGACAACTCTTGGATATGTTCATAGAATCATAGAATCATAGAATCATAGAATGGTTTGGGTTGGAAAGGACCTTAAAATCATCAATTTCCAACCCCCTGCCATGGGCAGGGACACCCTCCACTAGACCAGGTTGCTCAAAGCCTCATCCAGCCTGGCCTTGAACACCTCCAAGGATGGGGCATCCACAACCTCCCTGGGCAACCTGTTCCAGTGTCTCGCTACCCTCATAGTGAAAAATTTCTTCCTAATGTCTAGTCTAAATTCACCCTCTTTTAGCTTATGCCCATTACCCCTTGTNCAGAGTATTTATAGAGGATTTTCTTTTTGATTCACTTCCCTTCATATGGACCAAAAAATATAGGTAGGATCTCAAGATCCTGTCTATTGTGCAATATTATTTTAAATTAAACCAGAATAAAATTTTAATTATTATTTTTATTTTTTAATTTTTATGTTAGACAACTTTGCAAGCATTTTCTGATATTTTTCCAGTATCTTCTCCACCCTTTGAGAATCCTTGAGATTCAGAATTGTGAGATGATCTACTTTGTATGAAATGCATCCTGCAATGAACCTCTAGTGAGGAAGGCTGGTTGTGGGAAGGCTGGTGCTAGGGACTGCTGCAAATACCTTTGTTATGTCTGTAGGTCATCAGGAGTCTGCTGTCAGAGTATCATTTGCTTAATAGCCAAAATTCTCTAAAACTGAGCTGTTTTGTGCAAATACTAAGAATTATCTCTTTCTGACACAGTACAGACTCCTTTGCCTCTTTAATGTCTGTCTGTGATTGTTACTCAAGCATCTGTGTGAATAACCCTAGGCATATAAATGAGCAGACAGTGACCTGTTGGACTTGTCCTTCTTGGTGTGTCTATTTGTCTTAGTTTTTGTTTCACGAACCTGCAAGTCTCCTGTCCTAAGCCTGGGTTTCCTGGTGACTGTTTTTTGAAACAACAGATTTTGGAGGAGTCCATAATCTGAAGATCTGGACGCTTCCTTGTGATCTCAGAGACACGAGTGCAGGTCCTCTGCTGCAGCTCAGCAGACCCGATACCTGAACTTGTATGAGTGGCGTGGCCTTGGAGTTTCCCATGACAAAAATGGATGTTCTCTTCTGAGATTTCCTTCTTCAAAAATCTTGCCAAAACTGGTGTTCTCCTGATAAAGTTTGATGGCAGACTGTTCTAAACTGGCTTACCTGTGATCACTGATCCGAGATGAAGGTGTGATGACTTCTACAGTTTGGGAGAAGAAGCACTGACACTGTTCCCGTTTCATTTTGAAAAGTAAATGTGAAGTCTCTGGTTTGAAATTCAGTACCCCTAAAAAGGAAAAGTAATAAGAAAATACCTGATTGATAAGTACTTCTTAATCAACAAAGCACAGACAATAGCAGCACTGAACAGTGGCCAGAGTATGGCCAGCTAGTTACACACATGTGTAAATTGTCTAATCGCCAGGGCCTTGCTGTGGCTAGCTTATGTGACCTAACCTGCATACTTGCATTTGATTCATATTGCATCTCCTCATCACAAAATCTAAGTCCAAATTATAGAATCATAAATTATTTTCCCTGGCACAGAACGATTTACCAAAGCACCTCAAATGTTTAACAAATATCAGTCAAGGAGGTCTACTTAGGCAGTGAATTTTCCTGCATTTGTTCTTCACACATTTTCTGTGCATTGCATATTTCTTTTAGTTTATTTGTCTAGTGACCTTCTCTCCAGGTTGTGTATGAAATGGCTCCCACAAATACTCTGCATTTAAAATGTGCCTATTTGTTTTGACTGAACAAGCACCTCAATCTTGGTGTTTTTCCCTGCTGTGATGTGAAACTGGCCTTCCATACCCTTTTTAAAACCTGCATTTCTATACCTGTTCTTGCCACACACCTTCATTCTCATTTTAGAAGGAATAAAAGCAAAAGAGAAAGATGTATGGCTAAAAAGTAATTTTGTGAAATAATGCTTATCGCTCCCTGTTCTCAACAGCTTTTTTTTTTTTTTCTTTTCCTCTTGGTAAACATAACTGTGTTTCCATTGCCTTTTGGACTGAGATGCAAGTCAGTACCAGAGCTGCAAACAGAATGCAGAAAACCTATACATTGTTTCTCTGATGTTGTAGCCAGAAAAAAAAAAAAAATCAGTAATTGACTTAACAATCATAACATATAGTGCATTTATGTTGATAATCGCATCACTTAAACTTTGAACTCTAAACAGTAGGGATACAAACATAAACTTTAAATATAGAATTCTAAAAATATGATTTCTGTCTCTCTGTCTCTCTCATTGAGACCTTTTCTAAGCTCTTTAAAAGATTTCAGACAAGAGACAGTAATTGGATTTCCAGACCTGTCTTTATTGCTTGAGGTAGAAAGAGGCGTCCAGAGTGAAATGGTCTAACTTCTTGCCAGAATGGATTCATAAAGAATATGAACAGGCTCTGCTTTTTCTCCCTCAGAGAAAAGGGCCCTCTCACTTTTATGCTTTTAATAGGAGTCTGATACTCACTCTTTAGAGATTTAACAAGAAAAGTATTGGCATTAATTGCATCCTGATCTGCAACAATTATGTACATGCATATTCAGAATTTAGGAAAAAAAAAAAGAGAGAGAAGCAAGAATGAAAGTAAAATGAGAACTAATGGCTTTTAAAAATGTGTAAATTTTTTTGTTCTTTTTTTTTAACCTGACCTCTTTCTAAGCTAGAAATGTCCTTTTCAAAAGCATATGCAGTCTGACATTCTGGTACTTGATTTTCTAGCAAACCTGCTGCTGTCTCAAAGTAGTAGTAATCTGTCTCCTTAGAGAGGTTTCCTAAGAATTTGCTAAGAACTAGGAATTCATTCTGGACAGAAAAGATGCCACCAGCAGCATTACAAGAAAAAAAAAAAAAAAAGAGATCTTGATTTACATGTATCTTTCTTTGACGTTCTGAAATTGAAAAGAGCTGGTAAATTTTTAATGCATGCATAAACATTATTTTCTATGTATGCAAAATAAATTACTTCCTTAAATTTACTGAGGACTGGACTGATAGGTATAGGATATGTAAGTGGTGCTTTATAATGCACTGATGGATGTCTATACGTTCGTTCCTACACTGAGAACAAAACACCATTTCAGAATGAGCTCATATTGCTAGCTCAGAAAGCTTCTAGTACATCCACTGCAGGGCAATATCCTCAAGGGGAATAGCTCTAACATTTTGGGGATTCTGTAGATCTGGACAACTGAATGGATTCCAAAATATGGCAGTTAAGTGCTATGTCAGTGGCTTCATGTTCAAACTGTTTGCTAATATGGGAATTTCCCCATTCAGCCTCTCACCAAGTCCTACAAGGACTGAAGTCAAGTGATATTTTTGGCTCAGACATCATCATTAGAACATGAAACAGAGACATCTCAAAGTTTGATGTGTTGGTAAGCATGATTATGCTGTTAAACTAATTCTGTGGCTCAAACAGATGTCAGAGGAAAATCTAATTTACTCTCACAAATTGGCCTCTTATACTAAGCAGATTAACATGCAGACAGAAAAGTAAATGTATGTTTTAATGCTGATTACACCTGGGGATACATCTTTCTACTACATGGTGCCAATTTTATATGACTGTAAACACCCTTTGCAATTATGGATGGGCCTAACATGGGTTTCAAATCTATTTTTTTAACATATTCTTTGTAGCTTGTTTTATTCCCTTCCTTAGATTAAGAATATTTTTTTTTTACCCTGAAAAACCTTAAGAAAGTCATACCGTAATTGTGGCAGCGAAATGCTGGAGAGAGAGTGAAAGGCTGTTCCCTCAGGTCTCTAGCACACGTCAATTTGCATGACCTTTGAACAATTCAGGTGAACTTCAGATAAGCCCATTTCTTCAAATTAAATGTAAACTTTGAACCTCCTTAGAACTGCCTAGAAAAAAATATCCTGGAAAATAATACTACATGATCTTCTATTCAAGGGTATTAACTGCACTGACCAATATCCAGGGAAATGACTTTTAATCTGCTTTGCTCCAAGTTAAACATAAGTACACTGAGAGTATTGCATTCACAACAACCTGAAGTTAGCATGATATGTTAAAAATATCTTCAGACTTCCTTCCTTTCCACCCACAGCTATGGACCTGATTATAGCGTCCTTAAATCCTGTCTGAATCTCCTCTAATTTTGCCCACAGAACTGATTATCAAGCAACATTGAGTCATGCTGTATATCTAGGGAACTTGCAAAATATAATTGCAATTATGTGCTGACCCCCTGGTGCAAGAATGAGATCATATATAATGCATAAATGGTATAAAAACTTAAAAACAAAGCGCTAACAGAAACAGAGGTGGCAGTCAGATTTCTTTTTTTTTTCCTTCTTGGATCACAATGTTCAAATAACTAAAAAATGCATTTGCTCCCCTTCGGAACATGCCTGAATTGTGCCTGAAAATTGGTTGTACTGGGAAAGAGAAACTCTGCTGGGATATGACAATCTTCAGATAATTTACCTAATTTGAGCATAGATTTACAAGTGAGCTCCCTGATGCCTTTCACAACGTTTTGATGTAGCTGTATTTGTAATCTGTTTCTTATTTTTTTACTTTACCTGGTAAAGCATCACTTTGCATTGTAGGATAATTTAACCTATGCAGAATGAATGCTTCAGGAGACAGTTGCAGCCAGGTGCCACATACGGAGACAAACTGCCTGCTGACCCTAAAGGGTTTGGTATAAGATCTCAGCTTCAGAGCCCTGTTTCTGGTTGCCTTTCATTCCAGAAGGCAAGTAAAGGAAAAATGAGGATGCTTGTGACTCTGCAGATAACAGCGTATGTTGTAGGAATTCCTGGCTGAGGAAACTGAACTCGTTCATTCTTTGTGATGCCCTTGAACTGGAAGAAAAAAGAAGGACAGATATCAGTAAGATACCTTGCATTCCTAACACTGGGCCTATGAGCTGAAATTCTCTCAGCAGGAACAGGTTTGTTGTATGAAAATGAGAGAAGGACTATGACGACTCAGCTTCTATACCAGAGTTTGCTCTTCCACATTCTAAGGTATTTTGTTCTAGTTGCTGTGTTTTATTGTACTTTGCCAGTTTTTGTAGTTCAAAACCTCAAAGGTTTTTGGGTCTGCAATGCAAAACTGTAAGACTACAGAAAATTAATTTATTGGCTAGTTAAGAGTTTTGCAGGGAATGTTTTACCTAGTTATAGAACAAGGCTTGCCATTCAGACCATCACTGTTAAAGTCCCAGTCTTCCCCTAGTTCATGCTTTCCTATTCAAAACAGGACTTTTTGGAATGGAGTTAACTTTTGTCTTCTTTTGCTTCCTGTGTATTCAGAAATCATCCTTGAACAATTCTCCCCGAGGAAGAGGCCCGTGTGATAGCAATCTGAAACTGAACCTTGGAATGAAATGACATTTAAAATTGAATTACATATTTGTTTATAGAAAGGTTGACTGATTAAATGCCTCAGGACTGCCAAGGTTTCCCTGTCTTGCTAGAATGATTTTAGAAAAATTGTGGTTCTGTAGCATCTGCTTGCTCCCATTCGTTCACATCCAACCTGGTCTGCCAGGAGAGCCCTCCCCAGCCTCCTGTAGCCCGTGCTGCCCCTCGGACTTCAGCTGTCCATCTGTTTACTGAGGAGCCCCCTGTTCCAAATGAAAGTGCAAGGCAGTGAGCATGGCGCAGGAAGGAGCGTGACTGCTGGTGACAGACGTAGCACCAGAAGAATCTGTGTTGCTCTTGGCTGCAGTCACTTCCAGGCAGGAAAACAATAGCCTGTTTTCTTCCTTCATCTCACAACCCTGGGCTTTCAGTGCAGGAATTTCATTATAGTTTGGATGGGTGGAAAAGCTATAATCAAATGCTTGTGGCAGGTAGACGGGAAGTTTGCAAGAGGCTATCAAAGCAGAAGCAGCAATGAAAAGACCTTGAGGTTTAAAGAAAAACAAAACTTTTTTAAAGTATGTTTTAAGGAGCAGCACCTATTGTGGCTCAATCAGCACTCTCGGGGCTGATGGCTCTGTAGCCATCCTTGCTGTTAGGAGAAGAATGAGAAGTCAGAAAGGGAGATTAGCTATGTCTGTCATGTGAAATGCCAGAAAGAAATTGCTTTGTGTTCTCAAATCGTGTCAAATATTTGTTAAAAAGAACATCCTAGAAAAAATGAGTACAGGACTTGACTCTCAAGTGATAATACTTTAAAGTCTTCTAAGCATACTTAACAGTTTGTATTTGTTAAACCCTGTGTGAATCAGAATAAGATGCACTTTTAATGGAAATGCACAAATTTAACTTTAGTTCTGTTTGAAAGCTGCTGTTAGGGTCTTGCCTTATGTTTATTTTAGTTACTATTTTCTTTCCTTAGAAAGATTCTAACCTTTCTCTCAAGCAAAATAAGCGTTACTAAACTCCAGCATGGAAACAAAAAAGAAAAGAAAAAAGGAAAAGTAATTGGGAGCACTTGGTTGAAAGTGAATGTTTCTGCAGGTGCTCATATCTAACTTTGAGCAGGGAAACAAGGCCTGGTTTGATGCTGTCTTTCTTACATCAGCATCCACACAGACATCCCTCTGGAGGAGAAGGAAGTTCTGCATCACCTGCT
Source organism: Syrrhaptes paradoxus (assembly GCA_013400615.1). Taxonomy (NCBI): domain Eukaryota; kingdom Metazoa; phylum Chordata; class Aves; order Pterocliformes; family Pteroclidae; genus Syrrhaptes; species Syrrhaptes paradoxus. The sequence goes on from VZTO01017526.1 coordinate 13,899, forward strand.
CTCTCAGCTCTTCACGAAGCACACTACTAGTGAGCTATTGGCTCCTCTGCAATTCCTTCAAAAGCCTACTAGAATAGGAAAAGACCAAACAAGAATCTTAATCTTCACTAGACTTTAAGTACATTAGGATGGAGCATTTTTTATCGTACGACTATGCATCATGGTGGAGGCCTCTTCCATGAGCAAAGGTCTGTAAACCTCTTCTGAAAGAAAATAATGCTGTCATAGACATTTTGGGTTACAAGCATTTCTAATGGAAAATTTTACGTGCTAAACTTTTTTCTTTAAAGTCAAAATTCAGCTTTTTGAGTTTACAGTTTTGAAATCTGGAATGAAGAACCTATCAGTTATTTAAATATGAGCTGCCAGTTTTTGTTAAAAAATGGGAAAACTTAAACATTTTAAATAGAAGGTAAATGGATATGATTTGTATTATGTGCCTTAAAGCTCTAAAACAGGTTGCAGCCAGGCTAGCTGTCCGTGTTTCTCTGTAAACAAAAATATAACAGCATCCTTACTTAGACAGGATCCCAACTTTTTCATCTAATCCTTAACAATTCTCTGGATACTTATTCGTTAATTTCTGTCTCTCCTTGAAATATGGATCACTAGCTATAACTGGAAGTGAGATGGGTCTCTCTTTGTTAGACATATAGTTCAGCAGTGCTAATATTTACATATTTGTCTGAACTTGTTCATGTAAGTAGTCCCTCCAAGCTCATCACTGAGGATGGGAATAGGCTAACAGCAGTCAATGTGGAGCCAATGCATTCTCACAAAATATCTTCCCTCTCTGATTTTAATACAGTGTTAAATCACTTTAGCAAGTTTAAATATTCACAATTGTAAATACAGTATTCAGTTAGAAAAGGAATAATCATGACCCAAACGTTCATAAAGAATTAACCCTCTTATTCTGAAATCTTTCACCTACTTTATACTGGTGAGTGTCTCTCACTGCCTTTTCTTCCAATACAGAAAAACAGATATTGAATAGATATCTTCCTTCAGGTTGTGTTTCCAACAAGCTTTCATGTCTGCTTGTTTGCCTTTATTGCTCTACAGGGATAAACTAGTTTACTTTTAGCAGCTTTTACAATTGTTTAGTCTGAGTCCTTGTGAAGTGATTCAGTCTTAAGGAAACCGTTTAAAACCAATGGGGTTTTTTAACTTTTTTTTTTTTCCACAAAGCTTCCGAAAAGTCTTGTTGACCAGGAAATTTCTGAAGGGTTGGATAAGGTTATGAAGTCAGTAGCCTAAAGAGGAAACTGCTGTGGGCTCTTCTGTGTATATTGAGCAATTGCATTTTCGAGTAATCCTTGTTTGTTTTTAGCTTTTATAGTAACCTTTCACGAGGCTTCATGTGGCCGGTGTTTCTTGTGTAGGGACAAAACCTGCCTGAGAGATTTATTTTCATTTTTTAAATCCTTTATTCTTCTGGGACCAGAAAGTAAATAATAATTACTTATGTAAGCACAATGATGCAGGAGTTCAGTACTAAGCAGGGAAGTGAAGAGTACTCATGTGCGTGGATATCAGGAAATATGTAATTTTAGCCAGTAGTGATGGGAATTTGGCAAACACTTTTCTTTTTTCTTGTATCCTTTTACTTTCATGGTGTTCCTTTGGGACTTGCTCATAAAGAGCTCCAGGCAAAATTTCCCTGAAGTCCCTCTTAACATTTCAGTTTGGATTAGATTATGCTTGGCACCAAGTTCAGGACCAATAATGAACACTAGGATGGACTGTTCAGTACACACCACTATTACCAAGGTTACAAAGTCAGCCAGCCTCCAATATAACAGAAATACAAGATTATATGTTTACCTACCGGTTACAAATAAATTAAATTCAAATATTTATGCCAATGGGAATATCTAAAATGGCACCCATGATAAAAATGACCTTGTTTTTTCATTTAAAAAGAACTAATTCTAATGGAATTTAAGCACGGAATGTTTATTTTATTATTTGTGGATGTGATCTCAACTAAAGATAATCAGAAAGGTATAGACAAAAATACAGTTTAAATTTCCGTATCAGTAGAAGCTGTTCTCCAGAATTTGTAAGCTTTTGAATAAAGAAAATCAAGTCATGTTAAATGAAAAATTAGACTTCCTAAGGGATAAGTCCATCACTGTGATCTTTCAAAAACTCTTTTAGCTTATAAAGCATGGAAAATGTGTGGCTAAATTCACTGTGTGGTTTTGAAAAATGTTACCTCATAGCTTAGAAAGTACTGGAATAAGAGAGCATTTCCATATGGAAAAGTTCTGTCGCTGGTGGGGCCTTGCATCATTCATCGCTTTCTTTTTTTTTCTCTGGAAAACAAGAGGTAAGGAGGGTTAATAGGTCTGAATAGGAGGAAAGGATAAGTGTAATGCCCCACATAAGAAAAAAGGGGGACATATACTGATATAGTTTGTGCTGTCTATTAAATATATATTGTTTATTAAATATGTGCAGCCAAAGTCAGTCCCAGGAGCAAGCAAAATGTTTTTAATTTAAGCAAAAGAAATAGGTTAGAAATTGAGGAAAAACAGTTAGTTNTTGTCACTTATTTATTTAATATTTATTATATTTTTATATATAAAATATATAATTATATATTTAACTATTACAATCCTTTGAAACACAACTAAAAACAAATTTCCAGATGCCTTGTCAAACATACTATGACCCCTATAAGTCACTAGTAAGTGTTCCAGCACAGCCTCTTGTGCAGTCCCTTTTTCAAAATTATTAAAATGTGTCTGTGTTTGTCCCTGAAATGTTGTAACTGGATCCAGTGGAGCCTGGAAGGTTTAAACTGAACCCATCCTGAGGACAGGGGCTGTGCATCAGCCATATGGCAGTGCCAGGCACTGTCGGTGCCGTTAGCTGAACGGTGTTGTTAGCCGGCACAGCTTTCTTTAACAAAATCCATTCTTGCTGTCCACACAAAAGGACTGGTGAGGCCAGGAAAGGTGGTGAAGAAAAGGTCATTTCCTCTGTGTATACTCTTTCTGGTTGCTCTACCAACGCTTGCAACTCCCATGGAAACCAACAGGAGTTGCCTGTNACAAGAGGTAAGGAGGGTTAATAGGTCTGAATAGGAGGAAAGGATAAGTGTAATGCCCCACATAAGAAAAAAGGGGGACATATACTGATACAGTTTGTGCTGTCTATTAAATATATATTGTTTATTAAATATGTGCAGCCAAAGTCAGTCCCAGGAGCAAGCAAAATGTTTTTAATTTAAGCAAAAGAAATAGGTTAGAAATTGAGGAAAAACAGTTAGTTACTCAGAAGAAAATATAACACCATTAAAAAATAAATTATCACCAGAAGAATGGAACTGATTGACAAAACACAACTCTTGCAAGTGAGAAAATCCGTCAGCCAGAATGACAGCCCAAACAATAATGCTTTTTGCCTGAGTAGGACTTATCTCTAATTAGGGTCTAGTTTCTCTTGAATTCCATTCAAGACAGAAGTCAGAAAATGTGGTAACTTGAACTGGTAAACTCCCATTTTGGAGGTCAATGACATATCTTATCACCATCAGACAACTGCCTGAAAATGTCTTTCTCAGCCTGCAGTCCTGTAGGTAGGGATTCTGAAAAGTATTTCTAAACTGTGCTTCTGTCAAAACTTTTTCTTATTCTCTTCCTGGGAAAAGAATCTAACCCGCGATTAATACCCNCTGGAAGGTTTAAACTGAACCCATCCTGAGGACAGGGGCTGTGCATCAGCCATATGGCAGTGCCAGGCACTGTCGGTGCCGTTAGCTGAACGGTGTTGTTAGCCGGCACAGCTTTCTTTAACAAAATCCATTCTTGCTGTCCACACAAAAGGACTGGTGAGGCCAGGAAAGGTGGTGAAGAAAAGGTCATTTCCTCTGTGTATACTCTTTCTGGTTGCTCTACCAACGCTTGCAACTCCCATGGAAACCAACAGGAGTTGCCTGTTGCTTGGGAGCAGGGAACAGAGAAGTGAGGGAAGAGTTAGGGGCTTTTTTTTTATTATTATTTCATTTATTCCTGTTTGAAAACAGGCCCTTTTCACATTGTGTTTTGAGAACACTTTAACAGATAAATGCAGAACAATACAGAGAGAATCTGTCAGTGGAGAGATGTTCTTAAAGATGGCAGAAAGTATTTGCTTGTGCCTCTTTGCTGAGTGAAAGGATTACAGGATTAATCAGCGCCTGCTCCCCTCAGAGGCCTGCTCTTCTCTGTCTGCTCATCTCCCATGCCTGTTTCCATTTTATATGTGATTTCTATCATGTCCTCTTTCCTGTAAGTGGTCATTTCTTTAAACTGTACCACTCCTCATTGTGAAGGCTGCACGTTATACAAGAGACAGTCAGAACTGATCTCTGTATCTTTGTATATTGGAGAGACAACAATACAGAGTACATAAGTGCCGTTATTTTCCTGAGACATCAGATTTTTTGACACTCATCATTTTTCAAAGAGGAACTTTGAGAATGAAGGAGAGACACTGAAACTACAGTCTATCAGTCTGCTGCTAATGATTTAATCTCATAAAATTTGTAAAGTGGACAAACTTCTTATCAATCTTCCTAGATGCAAAACATGAGAACTTAACATTTGCTAACGATGAGAAGTAATTTTTGCAGAGAATAGAGAAATTACATTTTACCAGGCACTGGTCTTTTCCCTTTTTTTTGAAGTAGCTGGAGTGAGGTCACTGGCAATGCTCACCCTGTTCTCAACCACATGGGTTTTTTCTGTCATTTTTATGTGTGAGGAATTGTGTAGAAAGCTGACATTATTTGAAAACCAAACAGATTGTCCTTCTTGCCTTTAAAGCTGTCTGCTGTGTAAGCCGTTGTCATAACCCACCTGTATGTCAAATTCAGGGATTGCATTATAATACCTTTAGATACACAGAGATGCCAGAGACTATGCAAAAATCCCTTTACTTTGCCAAAGCAAATAAATGCAGGGAAACCCCCAAGAGTAATGGGTGAATGGAACAGATGTGATAGCTTTACTTCACATTCACTCCGCCCCATACATAGGTGCCATGTAAGAGGTATAGTCTGAGTGTTGTTATACTTAGCCAATAGTCAGCAACAGAAAAGTCTCCTTCAGTGTGTGAGCAGCTGAATTTAAGTCACATCAACCCTAAGGCTGCTGCAAATTATTCAAGATGCTGAACTCAGAGTAATTTATAAAGATCCTTTTGAGTTGAGTCATACAGATGAAAATTGAAAAGAGAATTGCAGTTTCATCCTTGTAATCTCGCTCTCCTACCCTTTCCACCCTCATAAAGTGGGATTTTTTTCTGCTGCAAAACACAAGAAAAGGAAAGAAAAAAGAGGTTGCCAACTGGCTGATTTCCAATTTGCATGGGTATAACTGAACACAGAATCAGCCCGGTGTTTGGCTTTATTTAGAAACACAGGCCCTTGTCCAGATCCCATTAAGGCTGATGAAAAATGCACTTCATTGATTGCACAGACAGCGGATTGAGCCTATTAAGAAAAATTAGTTTGGTGTCAGGGTAGTGACAGTTCCTGTGTAAACTGGAAATGATATAATCATTTGTAGACCAAAAGAATGTAATTTCACAACTTTGATATTAATTCCAAACAATCAAATTGTTGAAAATTCATTCAAAATGAAGCTAGTGCCTGTGCAAAGTCTTGTTTTTCTTACCAAGCAACACTGCTGGAGGAGTATAATGTGCCTCTTGGTCACCCATCAAGATGAAAAGACTGGGATTATATTCCCAATATATCAGTCACTGTGGCTGCACTAACTAAAAAGAAAACCATTAGCTGTGGTAGACTTCTGATAGATTACTCCTATCACATAGTTTAAAGACAAACAGATAAAGAACTGATATTTTACTGACACTAAATGGCTAATGTGAAGTTAACGCAAAATGACTGTTTTGCTCTGGGGGAAGAATGGCTGCACATTTGTGATTTAGTGTACCAGAGGGATTGAATTTGCCTTGCACTTACAGTTGGAGCCTGGCAGGATGTACCAGGGTGTGTGACTGCTGTGTTGGGAAGTGGTGGACTGCTGTGTTCCTCCTGGTGGAACCAAGGTTGAAGACACTCACCAGGGTGCCCCCGACTCACCTCACTTGCAACATTACCTCTTTGTGCATGTGCGGTGCATGCTTACAGTCAGATATTTGCACAAATACAATTTTTGGTAAAGACACCATGTGCATATGCAGTCTTAGGACCATGCAGAAGTACATCAAACCCTTGTTCCTTCTGTTTTGCTCTGCACAGCTTAGTAACGACAATGCAACCCTAGTACCCCTTCAAATAGGACTGCCTCTTCAGCCACTAGAGAGGAACAACATGTATAAAGAATGTCTCCAATTCGCATCAGCCTAACAGTGAAGTCCCAATCTCAGCCTAGTCCATGTCCATGAATGGAAATCTATACTTTGTCCAATTTAAGGAAAATGCCTCGGTTCCTTTAAGAGAGTAAGAGTCTATGGGCAGATATATTACAGGAAAGGTAAGATTTTAACTTTGTTCACAGAATCACAGAATCACAGAATCACAGATTCACAGAATGTTAGGGATTGGAAGGGACCTCGAAAGATCATCTAGTCCAATCCCCCTGCCGGAGCAGGAACACCTAGATCAGATCACACAGGAACACATCCAGGCGGGCTTTGAATGTCTCCAGAGAAGGAGACTCCACAACCTCTCTGGGCAGCCTGTTCCAGTGCTCTGTCACCCTCACTGTAAAGAAGTTTTTTCTCATATTCAAGTGGAACCTCCT
>VZTO01017526.1:21663-56804 GCA_013400615.1 Syrrhaptes paradoxus
ACAAAGAAGGCATTCAGTAACTCTGCCTTCTCTGTATCCTCTGTCACCAGAGCACCCACCTCATTCATCAGTGGGCCTACATTGCCTCTGGTGTTAGCCTTATCTGCAATGTATTTGAAGAAGCCCTTTCTATTATCCTTGACCCCTCTAGCAAGGTTTAATTCTAAGGAGGCCTTAGCTTTCCTAGTTGCCTCCCTACAGTCTCTGACAACATTCTTATATTCCTCCCAAGTGGCCAGCCCCTCTTTCCATGATCTATAGACCCTTATTTTACACTTGAGTTTGCTCAGCAGATCCCTGTTTAACCATGCAGGCTTCCTGGCATCCTTCCTTGACTTTCTACCCGTTGGGATGCACCGATCTTGAGCTTGGAAGAAGCACTCTTTGAACGTTCTTATGACACACTGAGTTTAATAGGTTTTGAAGAATCACTGAGGCAGTGAAAGCAAAGTAAGTCTCATGGAAATGCTGGGGAGATTTTAGTAGAGAAAATGCTAATAGTAACTTCACTGCTAGCTCATCTCAGAAAAAAAACCACAAGCAGGCTTGGATGGGGCCTGAGCCTCTCTCCCCGGTGATGTGGATGGCCACAGCTGTCAAGCCAAGGGGAAAGAGGGCAAGTATAAGGGTTCCATTTATATTTCAGGGTCCTTTCTGGGAAGATCATATTTTTCCTTTTTCCTTTTCTTTCTCTTTTTTCCTTTTTTTTCCTTTTTTTCTGCTTGCTTTTTTCCTTTTTTTTTTAAGTGTGCCTTTTTCTCCCTGTAGTTTCTTTTTTTGTTTTGTTTTGGGGGATTTTTTGTTCGTTTTTTTTTTTTTCTTTTTTCCTTACTGTCTAAATCAGATGCCAGCCAGGGTTCAAGTTCATTCAGGAGATGACAAAACTTGACCTCACTTCTGAGCTGAATTCACTCCTGGGATATATAAGTGTTGCAACTCTGTCCCAAGATAAAGTCTAACAGCTTAGCTTCATGTGGCTTTCCCCTGGGACAGAGGAAAGGAGTGCTTTTAGAGATAGGAATCATCTCTTGCTAAAATCAGTGGCCATCAGATCTGGATGGGAGATGCCTGTGTGGAAAGAGCTGGAGCTGCTTTGGATGGCTGGACCTCCTTCCACAGGATTGCCATGTGGTCAGAGCAGGCCAAGGTGTGGGCCAGGTTTGGGTGTTTCGTCAATCACCGTTCAAATGCAGCTCATATTTAGAGTGAATCATCAGTAAACCTTAGTGGCTAGTTTTATGGAAAAACCCACATTTTTAAAAAATAGATTTTTAATGTGGTCTGTTTTCTGGTTAATCTAATAAACAGTTTTGGCTACACTTCTCTACACTTCTATGTTTGCATTTGTTTATTTTCTACCACATTAATAACAAAACTGCTGTTCTGAACTTGTGTTGTAAATAGCTCACTGGCAAAACAAACAAACAAAGTTGTTTTGAAAGACAAGAAAAACAACAGTAAAAAAATCCTTTAAGCTACACTGACGATATTCCATAACTAGAGCTCAAAATCCTGATTTACATGAACTGAAAGGGATTTTTTTTCATTAACTGTGACTGAGCAAGGACTGTCCATGTTTTTGCACTAATCAACAGGTCTCTTTCTTAGTAATCACAATGAGCATCTCAAGATTTATGCTTTGCTGTGATCTCTATCTCTGTACAGCTCCAAGCCAGGGTACTTATTAAAGGGAAATGTTCAGTTAATTTTAATGTCTTTACTAAAATAAACAGCAGAGTTAAGGATTGTTACAGTGGTCTTAAATCCATTTTCTGCAAAAGGCCCAGTACCTGAAGTAAATTTAAGAAGGCAGTAAAAAAAAGGAAGTCACTCCATTTTTGGAGTGACCAATCTAGCTAATGATCTGAAAATTCAGAGAATCCCCTGATTATTAGTATTTGTGGAAGTTAGTCACAAACTTAGAGACAGGAAAGGAGAGGCCTAAATACAATGCTGGAACTGTGAACCTGAAAGCAGCTCAATTTTATTAATCTATCATGAAAAGAGAGGAAAGGAGGAATGTGAAATTCTAGAAAGGGAAAGGGCATAACATATTTGTTTCATCAAACTGTATACAACTAAAAGACGAGGTGCTAAGAAGCATACAATATGGGCTTGTCAAAACACACCAAGTCAACCATTCTTTGACAGAGCAGACAGCCTACAAGTGAATAAAGTAGGTGTGAAATAATTTGACTTTAGTAAGACTGGACTTTGTTACTTATCTCAGCATAAGCAAATAGGGGAATGTGGTCTAGTTTGAACCTTATTAGTGCCAATTTAACCTCCTTATCATCAGCTCTTAGCTCAACCTAACACTGCAATTTGTTCCTGCTCTCTCAGGCAGCATTCCTGGTGCCCAGTACGCTTTAGTCACCATGCAGCTAGGAAGGTCTCCTGCTTGTGACTCTCAGCCTAAACATCTAACCCAAGTGGTGTTACTCATCTCCCTTATGCCAGTTGTCTAAAACTGTTATTATCTAGAGGTCCTTAATTCCAACCAAGGCTTCACTGACAAGCCCACCCAGGCAGTTTGGAACCGAGTCCCCCATGCTGGCAGTGAGGGAGAGAGCCCTGATATCTCCCACATGCTCTGTGTTAGTGTCCAGGCCCTTGTGCAAAAATTGGAGTGGGATTGGACTGCCTGACAGTAGTCATTAAGATTAGATTAGAGTGGGTGCTGAGTAGCTGGACTGGGAAACTCCGTAACAGGAGTTAAGTGAGGAGTATAGTGAGACCACAGTGACCAAAACAGGCTAAAGTAAGGACAGTTTGTGTAGCAGACAAGGTCCAGGCAAACTGGGGTCAGACAGACCTGGGTCTAACTAGCGATATGACTGAGACATGGAGATGTAGAAGCACATGTAAAGGCTGGAAAACATCTCTGGACAGCAAGCTGCCGTGTTTGTGTCACACTGTACACTGTGTCATGCTGCTTCAGTGAAGAACTATAGAAAAACATTCAAGAGGAGGCTGAAAAGCAGCAAAATGTCACCTATTATCTGTCTTCCTGAGTTTCATGGCTGACTTATAAACTGAGTAGTGCAACTACAGCACTGACACTATGTATTACTTGCGTGATTTTGAGACCAGTTGTCTCCGATGCATTTTATTCATGCTACCGTTTTTCCAGCAGGAAACACCACCCTCAGCATCTGGGCTGTTAAATGGACAGTAAATGATGTTAGTAATTCAGAACCTTCAAATTCTTGCTGACCATAAGGAGCTAGATCAGATGAGCCAACAGAAAAGGGGCCTCCCAAAATATTAGGGAAAGTTGATATGACTTATAAATTATACAAATCCCATTAGAGAGAAATACATTTCTGCCATCATTGCTGCCAGCAAACCTATATAAAGAATACAATGGCTGTCCCTGATGTCACTGTACAGTTTGCCATCAACTTTACACAGTTTCTTCTGTCAGTATATGATACATACCATGACTTAGTTTCTGATTCACATGGCAGCCACAAAGAGAATGAGTCCTTTGTGGGTGTAGTCTCAGCAGCCTCTGTGGCCTTTCACTGGTCACCTGCACTTCCAGCAGCAAGTGATGCTAATGAGACAGAAAACAGCTTCTGAAGGCTGCTCTCCGAGAGGTACTCAGGGCAGATTTGTAGTCACATTCTCCTAGACGTTGGACTGGAAACCAGAAACAGTCAATGTCTGATGTGTCTCCAGACAGATCTTCTTCACTGGAAGCCTGTATGTTTGGATCTAGACACCAGCATGCTAACTTAAGACATTGCTTCACAGATTGTTATAGGGCCACAGACCAGGTGCCAAGTGGGGAAGGATTTGAATAAAGATTGGAAAATCACTTCTACTAGCAAGCCTGAGTGATTTTTTTTTTAATTTAGGAAATGAGGAAAATGAGGAAATCCAGGAAAAACTGTGTTCCTGATCACACTGGGGCAAATACCTATGCATACATACTGCTAGCCAAAGGAAAATCATACAAAAAGCCTGTGGTTTCTGGCTTTTATTTACCCAGTTCTTCTGTTCTACAGCACCAGGAATTTGGTCCTTGGAGCTGAGCCATGCTAGACTTGACAGCTGCGACAGCCAGTCTCAGATTATTTCTCTGCAGCCTGACTGTTCCTCTGTGCACTCAGGTTGCCACATATTCTTTTTCTAATCTTGGAGGGGCAGCGCAGTGGTGCCCTTGATCCATGCCTTGTTCTAATGCACTAAGGTCTATGTAATTTCCTAACGGTATTATGATATCCTCTGAGTTGAAAATGGTAGTAGTTTGGAAAGGTATTTGGGTAAAGTATAACCTCTGCTGGTTCTGTTCATACTCTTTGCTAGGCATCTGCCCATGGCCAGTGTTGCAGACAGAATGTTGTGCTCTGGGGTCCAGTGGTCTGAAGTGACATGGCTGCTTTTATGCAGTCATTTGACAATCTTCATCAAATATTTAATGAATGCATGGTCTTCATGCGAATAGTACTGTAACTATACTGCATACAGAATAACAAAATGGTACTTTGACACAATATATCTGTCTGGGCAGGCAAACTCCAGTCCTATTTCTTTAGATGTTCAAAATGGAGTATCATCTCCATTGAGTTGTACAGGACACCCAGGGGATGAAGCCCAGCCAGCATGAGTTCTTGAAAGGAAGGTCATGCTTGACCAACCTGATCTCCTTCTATGACCAGGTGACCCACCTAGTGGATGAGGGAAGGACCATGGATGTCATCTACTTGGACTTTAACAAGGCCTTTGACACCGTGTCCCACACCATTCTCCTAGAAAAGCTAGTGGCTCATGGCTTAGACAGGAACACCCTTTGCTGGATAAAAAACCAGCTGGATGGCCGAGCCCGGAGAGTCGTGGTGAACGGAGTTAAGTCCAGGTGGCAGCCAGTCACCCGTGGTGTTCCCCAGGGATAGGTTTTGGGGCCTGTCCTGTTTAACATCTTTATCAATGACCTGGATGAGGGGATTGAGTGCTCCCTCAGCAAGTTTGCAGATGATTGGTGGGTGTGTTGATCTCCTTGAGGGTAGGAAGGCTTTGCAGAGGGATCTGGACAGGCTGGACCGATGGGCTGAGGACAGTTGTATGAAGTTCAATAAAGCCAAGTGCTGGGTCCTGCACTTTGGTCACAACAACCCCCTGCAATGCTACGGGCTCGGGGCAGAGTGGCTGTAAAACTGCCCAGCAGAGAGGGACCTGAGGGTGTTGGTTGACAGCCGGCTGAACATGAGCCAGCAGTGTGCCCAGGTGGCCAAGAAGGCCAACGGCATCCTGGCCTGTATCAGAAATAGTGTGGCCAGCAGGACTAGGGAAGTGATTGTGCCCCTGTACTCGGCACTGGTGAGGCCGCACCTTTAATCCCGTGTTCAGTTTTGGGCCCCTCAGCACAAGAAGGACATTGAGGTGCTGGAGCAGGTCCAGAGAAGGGCAACGAAGCTGGTGAAGGGTGTGGAGCACAGGTCTGATGAGGAGCGGCTGAGGGAGCTGGGGTTGTTTAGTCTAGAGGCTGAGAGGAGACCTTATCACTCTCTACAACTCACTCTCTGAAAGAAGGGTGTAGTGAGGTGGGTGCTGGGCTCTGCTCTAAAGTAACAAGTGATAGGCCAAGAGGAAATGGCCTCAAGTTGCACCAGGGGAGGTTTAGGCTGGATATTAGAAAAAACTTGTTCACTGACAGAGTGATCAGGCATTGGAACAGGCTGCCCAGGGAAGTGGTAGAGTCACCATCCCTGGAGGTATTCAAGAAACGTGTAGATGTGGTGCTTAGGGACATGATTTAGTGAGTTAGGTGGTATTGGGTTGGACTTGGTGATCCCTGAGATCTTTTCCAACATTAATGATTCTGTGATTCTATTATTCTATGAGTTCTGCACTCAGAGTGACTGCAGGATCTCTGATTTTAACTGCTAAGTTCAAGATAAGCACTAACATAAAATAAAGATCCTTAATCAAACAAAGCATTTCAAAGCACGCTTAAGGACATGAATAGCTCTACTAAAGTTAATGTCTCTGCTGACTGGCCTAAGCTGATGTCATAGTTAACCTACATAAAGGCAAAAATATAACAATAAACAGATATAACCTGAAAAGGAGAATGTATTTATTCCACAACCAGGTTGTTCCCAGCATGAAAATATTTCTCTCTACCAGCACTGATGTCAGATCCATTAGCATGTATGAGTTTCTCCTAGTTCAGGACAGGCAGGGTAATGTCTCAGAGGAGAGCAAATTATGCTAAGGATGCAGTAAAAGGTCAGTATGTTCTTTAACACCAAATGACCACAAATGCTAAAACCTCTGGCATCTCTATTTACAGTTAGACATTAAAAAAAAAAAATAGCAGCACAAGAGCTTTCACCACAGCTCCCTGAACTTTCAGCACTAGATTTAATGTTGATGTAAGGTACATAATTTACACTGTACATTTTTGGGCATAATGTGTAAAATACTTGTTTCCATAACAAGCTGTCATCGTACAATGAATGGGATTTCTACAGGGGTTTCTGGGTTACATATTTTTGGAAGTTTCTATTTTGAAAATTATTAATTGCTATTATAATTTCTGAGAAAACATGTAGTATAATAACCAGGCACGAAGTATATAATTATTATTACTCTGAAGTGTGTTTTCCAAACTATAAGGACATGGCCTTTCTTGCATGCTTAATTGTATTCAAAACATCTCAGAAGTATGTTCAGTCAAGAGGGTTCATATAACAGTGATTCCTCCAACCCCCAGTTTTCTCCAGCATTCTGTATTCTTGTGCATTTTTGCCTCAGGCACCTGTTCTTCTTGCTGACTGCTTTCATTCTCCAGGATTTCCACTGCTGTATAGATTAATGATTCTTCTACATTTTACAGACTTCATTTCCCTCCTTACATAAAGAATCAGCAGTCAGGCATCATCAGTTCTTCAGGTTTGCTGAAAGAAAAGTAGCAGAACTTTAATTTCAGAGTAGATTTAGTAGTGCTTTTTAGGGTCTTCTAAGGCAGATCTTTTAACCTGCGTGAATCCTTCACACTGGAGTTAAGCATGAAAACCCAGGCATTCTCTTGGTAACTCTATTTATGATGATGGTGTCTCTTTTCTGAATTGCTAAATCTGGATGAGGAAACAGATCCTAAAGTTAGGACTCATAATAGCACAAATGCAGAGAACGTCAATTTTTTAGACTAAGAATCAAACTAAGCCCTTATACTGAGATTCTGCTGAAATAGCCGTCTCAAAGGCAAAAAAGATCAGTTTTCTTTAGGTAGCAGGCAAATGATGAATTTTGGGGCTCATGTCCCAAAGTTGGAATTGGAGCCTGGGATAGACACAATTCCTTAGAACCCCATGACAGGGTGCTAGAAGTGTTCCAAAGACTGTGACCAAACATCTTGTGGGTTGTAAGAAATTTGTCCTGCAGGCCTTTGGCACCATATGTCTAGCAGGTAGCTGACAGCTGTTCAGACTGAGTGCAAATCAAGAAGAATTTAAATAAAGAGCAGCTTCTACAGGAAAGCACATCAGCAGTGTGATTTAGGCAGAATGCATGCACTACGGTGGGCAAAAAGGAAATTTGCAAATGACATTGCAGGATGTCCTCACATCTGTCCTCAGGAATATCTAGGTATCTTTCTGAAAGAGACAGCCAGGAGGAATCCTGAATCATACTTAAAACTCTTATTAGCTGGAATTGCCTTGACTTGCACAACAAGGCATTTGTCTCTTCTTTTCTTCTTAAGTAAGTAGAGGAAATAAAGACAGTTACTTAATCCTCTGTAGCACTTTGCATGCAATAAGTGCTTTTAGAAAGTGTTTATGTTGCAGAAAGTATAGAATCTGTTGAATGCCATTTCAATAACTGTCCTCCTGGTTCTTTTCAATGCACAGCTATATACTTTATTGATTTGCATAGATGTAGCTGTGGTACAGTTGTTCATGAGGCATGCATTTCAAGCCTGTAGCATGTTAAAAACAATTACTAATCATGCATTAACTCTTCACAAGTCATTTGCATCTACCATTTATGCATGAACAAATACTGTTTCTAAGAACTTTGAAGCTGACAAGCTAGTCCTTTTCACCACTGCTTGTATCTCAATTCTTAAATGATAGTGTAATCCACAAAAGAAATGATGCTGGCACCAAGTGTGTTCAGTCAGTTAATTACAAAGTTATACAGTTTTACTGAAACATAGGGATTAAATATGAGCATACAGGTTAAATGTGGATGCATACAAATAGACATATTTTGATTTAATTATTGTTATTTTTTTCTCCAAAAACTGGTGTGACAATCTTTCTGACCTTTCCAAAAGATTATCTTACAATAGAAAATGAGCCTGAGTAGTTTTAAAGAGAGGTTTAGTAGGTCTTTTAA
Source organism: Syrrhaptes paradoxus (assembly GCA_013400615.1). Classification (NCBI taxonomy): domain Eukaryota; kingdom Metazoa; phylum Chordata; class Aves; order Pterocliformes; family Pteroclidae; genus Syrrhaptes; species Syrrhaptes paradoxus. The sequence continues at coordinate 30,016 of VZTO01017526.1, forward strand.
AACTACATGATTGTGTGCAAAACCTTGGTCTTTTAACACTATTGTAGGTAATGGATTGTGTGCAAAACTTTTCTTTAAGGTACTACGCTGACTGTGGGTGTTATAATGTGCAACAAGAGTTTAAAGTTACTTCAGTGTCACTATCGAAATACTCCAACACAAGGAGACGTGTTTCAGATGAGAGAATTTGACAGTTAATACATTTCTCAGGCTGATTAAACTCTCTTTTAGGAACATGCAGAACTTTACATAGTGATATTATTAATACAGATCCTATGCTTATTTGTGGAACATCAGGAACTATGAATTTAATCACTTTGGAGACTGTTTTTTAGGTTGAAACCTCTGTAAGAGTTTTTCACCCACTGATATCAGCAATGAAAATCTTAATGGCTTCGGTGACCTGGGATTAAGCTTTAATCTCTTTGGCAATGACATTAGAGAACTGTAGAATCACTTACTATCCGCATACACCTCCCTCTTTGGTCTTTCCATACACCACATAGATTCCTGTATTCTAATACGGATACTTCTGCTTTCCATATTGATCAATCCTTTCAGGGATTACAGGACATGTACTCTGTCCTGCTGGGTTTTTTTCTCAGCTTTTGGGTCATTGCTACAGCACTTGCATTTTAACAAAAAGAAAGAAGGAGAAAAAAATTCACACACAGTTCGACAGTGCTTTGCATGTGGAGATCTGTCAGCAAAGGCACAGCTAGATAGGAAATGCAAGTAATAAACTGTGAAACAGCATTATTAATACGATTATGTCTATTATGATCAGTACATGCCATTGCTGTTTGGACAAGCTATTTATCTAAGATATATAAAGCCTAATGCTGCCCAGGCTGACTATACTTGCCAGTAGTACTATGTTTGAAGGGGCACAGGTTTCTAATAATTTTCTCATTTAATTTTAATAAATTAGACACTTCATTGTGCATGCAGCTCTCTCAAAATTCTTCATTTTAGAGCCTCCATCAAGGCATAATAGTCTGAATTTGCCAGCATCTAGATCAATCCTGTAACAATCATCTGTCACACTCAGTATCTGTAAAGGAGAGAGAGATGAGGGAACTGGAACCTTAAGGAGGACAGACTATAATTTTCTTCCTCTGATGGTTCATCTGTTTGTTATTTGTCTGTTGCTGGGTTTGCTACCTTAAGTTTCTGTATTTCAAAATGAAATGAGAATCACTAGTCTTTTCAGAAGGAAGAAAATCAGATACCTTCCACAGTTCTGGTCACTGGTATCAGAAGGGAGAAACCTTTTATACCAAATACCTATTTTGGCCTTATTTCCTACAATGACCTGAGGATATATGCCTCTCTACAACAGTGGAAAAGGAAAGAACAAAGACCTTTCTGCATCCTTTAGAAATTGGTCTTAGGAGCCCTATAAACCTCCACACCTTCTGGATGACCATCAAAGCCTCCAAGATGTGACAGGCAATTGAAATAAGAACCATCTGTAATTACAAAGGCTGCAGGACATGCAATCCTTTTTAAAATTACGTTTTCTAATAGTGTGAATTAAACTCAATTGTTAAGAAAAACTAGTTTGGTGAGCATTGAAACTAATGAAATCTGATTTCTAGTCGCTGTGGGTCTTGTGGCTGCCTGGATTTTTAATTGAATTAGTCTGAAAGCTAAGGCATGGGTTCTTCTGCTAATAGATATCTAAAAATACATATTTGCTTTCCTGGAAAATGCTTGGTAAAGGCTTTAATAAAATTTTGTCAGCTATTTCTCATTAGAAGTTCTGTTTTTTAGTTATAACTCCTCCACTAGTAAAGCAGATACTTTATGAATTAAATGTTTGTGTTTAAAGAATTTATAATAGCCTTCTCCCAGGTGGATCTTCTGATGTTTAGTGATCACTCATGCCAGTCTGCTTTCTTTCTATTTTTTTTCCCTTCTGAAAGGATATTAGCTCAATCTGTCTTCTCAGCCAGCTCTCTTTACAAAACATGCTGGATTTAATATCTCTGGTGGGTTTTTGTTTTGTTTTGTTTTGTTTTGTTTTGTTTTTAATATGGTATCAATCACTTGAAAAAAGCCTACAAGTTTGCAACAAGATGTTTGGAACATGCACACATACAGAGTGTTGCTGCACCAAACTTATTACATTAAGAAATTAGACTAAAAAGAGCAATAAACCCAAAGAAATAGTATCTTACACAGCTATGAAGTATCTATTGTATAATTGAACAGCAGAGCTGGAGGCTGGATCTTCAGATCTCCATGTTGCACTACTGCAAGCTAATGATCGGTCCCTGGGCCGACCATTAGGAAAGGTCTTGTTATATTTTGCCTATGGTTTACACAACTATTTCCTAGTGATCAGGATAACATCTAAGATCAGGAATTCCTGGGAATTATTGCTGAATCAAGAGAAATGCACATGGGTAGATATTCCCAACAGTGGACACAGCAGCAGTTGCAAGCAAAGGAAAGATAGCTGAGTCCAATCCTGCACTCTGAAATACAATGAATGCTGAGATGGAGGCAGGTCTGCCCTTACACATTCATTTAGTAGTAGTAGGATCTCTGAAATACAAAACACCACCAAAAGCAATCAGCAGAACCTGGCCCATTACTTATGATCAACCAGCTTCCTGGTGCAAGGCTTTTTTAGGAGGCTTTTTTCCCCAGTCTTTCCCATTTGGGCATTGCAATGTCAGCCGGCACTGCAATAGGACACATGGATGACATGCGGGCTGTTCTTCGAAGTCCTGCACGCCTGGCAGCTCTGGCTTCTGGAGAGTGCCGAGCGAAGGGGGTGGTGTGAGCAGTGTGATCATTCTGTCCTGGCTGGCTTGCCAAGAATGTGCTGCCAGGTAAGAAAGCAGCTGTCTGTGACCTTGGCCAGCTTTTACATGGTGAGAGGGGAGAGAAGAGGCCTCTTCCCACAGACCCTTCACTGATGGCACTTGCTGGAGAGCTGACACCTCTTCCATTTAAGTGCATTAAAAAAAAAAGGGCTATTGAAATATTTCTTGTAATATTTTATATTACTTCTGAGGTGTAAGACACCTAAAAATACTACATAGATATCTTAGCGAAGCAGCTCCCTTTTCTTGTCTTTGTCACATAGATCTCACTTTTATTTGCTATAGAAAGAGATTAGCTGTATGCTCTTATTTAATGTGAACTGGGGGGGTGGATGGTATTAACTTCTATTTCATTCATTGTCCTGTTGTTACCACAAATGTTAATCTATCCTTAGGTGTTTACAACCATCAAGAAGCACTTTGCCGATAGCCCAAAGCAGGCAATCAGGTGCTTCCCATACAAGAGGCGGTAACAAGCAGGCAGGCTCGGTGGCTGCAGGAAGCAGCAGGCAGAAGCAGAACCTGCTGTGGCTGCAGTAGCTCAGGCTGCTGGTGCTGATGATAGTCATTTGTTCCTCTGCCACCACAAGCACGGCACATTGTAGATGCTTGTTATGCTCTACTGTGTTAAGGCTTTCCTAACACAAACAGGGGACGTGTCCATCCTCATGTCTTAAGCATATTGCTGTCTTACTTTTCATGCCCCTATCCCCAGTAACACAACAAAGATACAGAAAAAATGGAAACTGAAATAAGTGGGTACCTGGTCTCAAACATATTTATGCCAGTCCTAGAGCAACTACAGCACCTTGGTTTCTATCCCTGAGACAAAGTTCAGAAGGGTTTTTAAAAAACAAGCTTACCGTGTTCTTCCACACACATAGACAGCATTATGGGAAGCCTCTGGGCTTTGCTTTCTATTTCAGGAAACAATTTCACTTTGTTGTTGCAAGTTCCTTCGTTTGAGCTGGAAAACTGTGTCTTGAGACCTGTGGCCTTAAATTGACCCGTGGCGGTAGTTTTTGCATCTGCCTGGATGTATATGTACACATGTATGTATGTGTGTATGTATATGGCAGTATATGTATATACCATACGGCAGCACGTTCTGAAGGGCATGGAGTTATTGTCAGGGTGTGTCTATAATTCAGTTAGGACAGGAACGTTGCTCAGAAGGTGGAGCTGAGGGTACTCGACATGTGGGTATGACAAAATCGCTGCCCGGGTCACGCACCCACTTCCTTCTCATGTGCCAAACAAGTGACTTTCTCCACTTTCGATCTGTCATTATATTATCGCCCACACCCCAACAGAGCTTTCACAAAGAATCACGATGAGGATTACAGGACGTTGCAGAAAGTGTCCGTTGATGTATTACACTTCATCATTGGATCCATTCTGAAGAATGACGAGAATTCAGAACACCACTGAACGCCTCCCCTCCATCCACCCGTTGGTGCCTCGTTTCTGGCGGCGGGAGGGCCCATGGGGGGCGCGGCGGGAGGCCCCCCCGCCGCGCTCCCCCCCGGCCCTCCCGCCGCCGGCGCCGCCGCTCGCCCAGTGCCCATGTGCGGGCGGGCGGCCGGGACATGCTCACTGGGCGGGCTCCGCGCCGCGCCGCGGCTCCCGCACATGCTCACTGGCCGCGGAGGGCACCGGCCGAGGTAAGGAGCTGTGTTTTCGCTCCCACCGGGCCGCGATATGGCCCGCTGCCGGTTCGTTGGGTGCCACAGGCGCTAATCGGGGTTGGGACCCGCGGCGGAACGTCTGGCGGCGGTGAGGGACATGGCGGCGTGTGCGCGCGGGGCCCGTGTCTCCCGGTGAGGCGGGCGGGAAGGGGGTGGTGGAGAAGGGAAGGTCCGGCCCGAGAGACTAGCGCCCACCGGGCGGCAGCCGCACAGGCCCCGTCAGCACCTCGGCCAGCGCCGGTGGCGGAGGGGCCGGGCCGCTGCGCCGCAGCGGTGGGGCCGGGGCGGGCGGCGGCGGGGCTCGGGGAGGCTGTGAGGGGAAGCGGGCCGTGAGAGGAGCCGCGCCCTGTGAGGGGAGCCGCGCGCGTTCCTTCTTCCCGCACGGAAGCCGCTGCCTCCCCGGTTCTGGGGCCGGTGGGAGGCCGGGAGCCAGGGAGGCTGGGCCCGGGGAGGCGGGGAGGCCTGGGAGGGTTGAGGGGGTGGCAGGGGAGCACTGCGACCGTTACCGACCGGGGGATTGAGGGGGCTCCCGGGGTGGACTAAAGCATCCCGGTGCCTGCCGGAGGTGGTGGGGAGGGAGAGAGAGGCAGCCAGTGCTCTTTCAGGAGAATTTAAATAAATAAATAAATAAATAACATCCAAATGGAAAAACGAGCTTGTGCTGGGGCATCCCCGAGGTTTCTGCTGGCCTCAGTCCTGGGAAGTATCTGTGGGATGGGGAACATGGAAAATGCCCGGGGGGTCAGGCGGCTGCGGCCAGGGGCAGGTGGGGCCGTGTCTGGCCGAGCACAAACCCAGCTCCTGGCCTTTGGGCTGTGTGCTTTGTCCCATCGGCAGCTAAAATATTAAACTGAACAGGGTGTAATAAAGCACAGTGCTGCGGGTTGTGTTTAGTCATCTTTGCAAGGCCCTCTCAGTGCTGGCTCTACAGCGAGAATACTTTGTGCAAAATAGTGATTTATGGTTAAATTCTGTAGACAAGTTTGCAAGCCTTTCTCATAACTAGCACTGAAATGATTGTTATGTTATCTGTGCAAGGTCGTAGAGGGCTTGCTGTTCTCTTCCTTGCTGGACGAGTGGTTGGTAACGTTTAACCATATTTAATGCAGTCGATATATGACATATTTGGTGGGGAATTCTGTTTCCAGGTTTCTGAAGATTTTGAGTTAGGCAGCCTTTGACGGACATCACGTATATTTCTTAGACACACTGGAGCAAAGCTGCACTTAAATCTGTTCCTCGCTGTCATTCTTTTAACTTTGGGAAGCTACTTGACTCTCAGAAAATTGCTTAAGTTGGTTCCGTATCACCTCAGCAGGCTTTCTCTGCTGAGACAGCTAAGATGAAACTTTTTTAACAAATAAAACATTTGTTTACATTTTGTCAGAATGTGTTGCCATTTGCCGTATCTAACCATACTAACATAAACTTCTTTCTTTTCCTTTGCCATAGACTGAAGGTTTCTCTGAAACTTAATCTTCAAGATGAAGTTATTACTAGCAGTTTTCTTTCTCATCTCATTCTCCTTATGGGTTGAAGAAGTCTATTGTAAAGAGAAGTCTTCAAAGAAAGGAAAGGGGAAAAAGAAGCAATACCTTTGTCCATCGTATGTTCTTTTTTTCTTTTATGCCTTTGTGTGGTGGTGATCCTGCCATATTTTTAACAGTGGAAATTACGTGACAACTGAAGTAGAAGGTGATGATTTCTGCTGAGGGAATGGGGTTTAGGATGGGAGTGGCAGGAAGAGGGTTTGATCAGCATCACAGCTAAGTTCTGTCAATGAGTGTGTTTCTTTTGCAGCATGTCCTCTGTTTTAACAAGAGGAAAATCTAAGCCATCGTAAATAATTTCTTTCTTTGTGGGGGATTCCAACACAGTGTCTTGCTGTTTGTGGGGATAAAGTAACATAGTCCTATAGTGCTACGCTGTCTAGCATCGTGTTACAGGTGTACTGAGAAAAGCAAGGCAGATGCAAAAACTCTCATACTGAAATTCAGTTTCTGGTTAGCTTAGTTCAGTAAGAGAAGGCTTGTCCTATGCATATTGTTACTGCATGTTGAATAGAACTAAGGTCTTCAACATCTTCCACCAATGATTTACAGTACTATAACTTTTATGGAGGTGGATTGATTGTTGTGATAAAACATGCCCTTATGGAATAATCTGAATTCAGCCCAGCTGAATAGAGAACGTACTCTGGACGCCTATGATTACTTGATGTTAAAAATACCCCTTCTTTCTAATGCCTACCACATTTTAGGTTGTGATCCATAGGACAATACAAAAGCTTTGCTTGTGAGGGCCTTTTTTCTAATTTTCTTGGCCAGTCTTGCTCATCTTTTTCATGTTATGGTGTAAATATCTGAGGAGAAGATTGAGAGAATATAGTAAGTTGCAAATAAGCATATAAAAGCACTATGACTGAAATGATAAAATTGTTTAGACAAATATAAACCACACTCCTTCTTTGACCATAAAAGAAGAAGACTGGAAGATGAGACTGGCTCTTTAACCTTAATAGACCTTTTCCAAAGAAAAGAAAAAAATAAGTAGAATACCCAGACAGAAGCAGTGTTTGAATAACACTTTTTCAAGTTCCCACTCCTTTTAAATATTGACAGTGGTGTGTATGTAACCCCAGATTCTTAGAAAGTTTCTACCTATAGTGAGTGTTTCATTCTTTTTTTATATCAAACCTAAAAAATTAGATTTATCTTTGGATTGGAATTCATTAAGATAGAAGTCTAAAATGTGATCATAGAATAGTTGGAATCATAGGATAGTGTGGGTTGGAAGGGACCTTTTAAGGTCATCTAGTCCAGCAAACCCTACCCATTCTATCCCCTTTGAATAGTTAAAATGAGCTCTGTATGGAGCTTTTAGTCTGAGCTACTGTGCGGATTTGTAGCAATGAGAGAAAGGTAGTTCCCAGGACAGGCATAAGCATTGAAGTCCTCAGAAAGTGAGCTACACAGCTGGGAACTGAATGCAGACTTTCCATGGTATCATTGAAGCAGCCAGCGTTCCCCCCCAGTTCATGAGTTGGTCTTAACTAGAATTCAAAACACTGATGTAATTTTATCTTGATAAGTGGGTGGATTTTTTTTTTTTGCTTTTCTCTTAAGCACTATATTTCTTGGTACTCTGTTCTTTGTGATACCAGTTGACATTACAACCACAAGTATGATGTCATTTGTCACCAATACACTTGAAAAGCATTGAATAAATGTTATGATTTTCAAAGTGATAATTTTACATTCCAGACAGTTAAGCTTTCTGCAAAAATACCAGCAGAATCCTGTATTTGTCTGATGTATCATGTGTGCTGTGTTGCTAGCTAGAATTAATTGCTCTAACACTAAGCTCTATTGGATTTTCTGAATAATGAACAAGTTGTCTATAACTTACTTGGCTGAAGTTCACAGCCTGAGAGACAACCACTTGTAATAGCAGGGTTACAGGGCTGTTGTTTTTGTGGCGGGCGCCTAGACCTCTCATGTAAATGAGCAATGAAAGTCAGTTCTGTCTTGAAGATAAATTATCTAAGGCTCTCTTAACTCAGGGTACTGACTTTCACCTATCAGCATGTTTTAATAATCTTTCAAAACTTCTTTAGTTGGTGATGCTCTGTGTTACAAAGAGGGCTGCCTCCTCTTAATAGTTCCTTTCCTGTGGGGAAAAAAAAAAAAGTAAGGAGTCTTACCTCAGAAATTAACCAAAACATAATGCAGTGGAACTGGAATTAAGTGACACCATAAGAGTTGACCAAAAACCATCTCAAAGGAAGTAGTTGAAAGAAAAATTTACTAGTAAAGAAGAAGAGAAATCTTTTAGAAGAATGCATAATACCTTTTTAAAAGAAAATAGATAGGGTTTTGCATCATTTATAAAACTGAGCGGTAGAAATGCCTAATGAAAACATACATTTACAACTTAAAATCTTAATCTACCTTTAATTTCCATTGGATACTGGTGCAATAAAATTTTATGGTTAGCTGTATCAAACTATTGCCTTTTGTTTCCTTACAACATGTGAAAACCTAGATTTACCTCCTCAAGAGAACAAAAAACAAAAACTAGCAATTATATAAAGAACAGTCTTCTCTTTACAAACTTTATAAAGAGATTCAAATGTGTGCAAATAATTTTCCTGGAAACATTTGTGTTGAATCTGATGTTACTGCTTGAGCTCCTTAGTTTGACATTAAGAAATGGATGGTTATACGACTGGTTTGGGACTTTAGCATGAATTTGTTTGTATGAAACTGAGCATACTTGAACTTTTTTTTTTTTATGGCTCTCCAGAATACAAGCCTTTCTCTAAATGTGCCCCTCTGGCATAAAATTAACTACTATTAGAATAAGATGAAAAGCCATAAAATGTTCATTATTGTCTCATAAACAGATATTTGCTTCCTTCAGTTAGGAAAATTCTATTTTGTACCTTAGAGCAAAACCTCTTACTTGTGATTATTCATAACACTGTAGTTCCCAGTGCATTGTGTGATAGTGGCTTGATTGGCCATCTTATTTTTGTTTATTTCTGAAACTCTTTTTCCCAGCTTTCTTATTGGTAGGTTTCATGAAGCTGGTGCTTAATCACTTGGTTCATATTTTGATTTAATGCTTGCATAGAACAGATGTGAAATCTTACATTTAGATCATTTTCCTTCTTACCTCAGGCTTTCCAAATGAAGCACAGAGTAATGCTGTGTTTGATTCCTGAATGTTCGTTGATTAACAAAGAAATTGATATATTGGGACTAAAATTCTATAATGGGGAGTATTACAGCATAAATCTGAGAAGCTGGTTTTCACAGATGCGTAGTGCAATAAAATATAAAGCTTTAGTGTAACAAAACTCTGTTCTTGTCTCCATGGAAAAATTTAAAAAACAAACCAACAAAAAACCACAACCGAAAACCAGGTCCACCTCTTCAAGAGAAAAAATGAAGAATTTTGTGGATTATGGTCTTCTGTTTCCAAAGCTTGTTTTCAAATTCACTATACTGTATATAGATTATTTCCATATAACTACAGATGGATTTAGTCTCCTGATCTCTTTTTTGATCATAGACTACCCATCAGTTGTATTAGCTTTCTTACTTTCTTATTAGCTTCTTCATAATTCCTCATAATACCCGTTTCTGGTAAATATGTTGGATACTTAACTGTGACTTTTTCTAAGAGCACTGCTGAAAAATGTTTTTCCTTTTGTTATGTCATAATAAATACTTCAGTTATCCCCACAATCCTTGGTAACCCAGAAGGTCTCTAGACTCAAAGCTACTACCTCTAGACAAATGAAATTATAAGGAAAGGGAAGTTTGGTTATGAGAGTGGTATAGAAGGCATAGAAATGTAAGAGTGTCAAATAGCAGCTAACAAAATCAGTTACGACTATGCTCATAATCACAGCCATCCCTGTGAATTATAGTTTTAGTATGACTCAGCTGTTCACTTGCAGGATGTTCATTTCTGAAGATCCCACAGCATCTCTAATGCTACAGCAATGCTAAGAGTATAACCTCAATCACTAAATCGCCTTCTTTTGTCTGGATAACAAGACTGAGCTTTTAAAATAGTGTTCCTCATCACCTTATGCATTTTTCCACGTGGAGATTTACATCCATGTAGATTATTAACTAAATACTGTATGATATCTATTAAGACTTCTTTTACCCACAAAGCAAGAGTACAAATAATATTTTGGCTTGCATTCAACAAAGCATATCAGCTACTTCAGAAACTGTGAAATGGCCCTCTAAGCCCTCCAGAAAACATGGCTTGTGCCATCTGCCAGGGCAGAAGCTTAGAAAGGTCACAGATGCCAAGGTTCAATAAACAGCTTATTTTAAAAAACAACAACAAAAGACAGTGGAACTAGAGGAAAAAGCCTTTAATGTGTTTAAAACATAGAGCTGTATGAAAGTCTGTCCTAAAATTTTTCTTGGTTAACTGTCAGCTTCTGACACGCTCTTCCCATAAAGACTAAAGCACAAGTCCAAAGTGTATCTTGGATCCTCTCCACCTTCCCATGCCATGGATAAGAACTTTTTTAATTATATCAAGCATTTGGGTATAATGGTGTCTCTATCTGTAGTATGTGATCATCCCCAAAACATAAATGGTGGGGAAGTGGAATAATTTCTGTCTTCATTCCCATCTTGTAGGAGACACTGTTGACAGTTTGTGAACATTTCCATTTGTAGGTATGATGGGAGGGTTGATACAGTTTCTGGGAGAAGATGGAATGAAGTTGAAAGAAAAGCCTCGATTTGGTAGTGAAGGCAGTTAGTCTCACAATCATTCTGAAGATAAATACATTGCAGCGCCTGGGTCTGATTCCTATAAAAATTCTTTTGCCCTATAGAAACAGCAGTTGGTCAATGGTTTAATTATTCTGTAGCCTGTAACTCTCATGGAAAGCTGTAATCTCAGATAGATAGGGCCACATTCCAAGAGGTTTGGGAATTTGTTTTCAGAGTGGATAAATGTGCTGGGGAGTAAAACATAAAACTATATAAGCAAAACCTAAGTTCTCTTGTAAGACAGTAATTAAGTGTGGTAGGCTGGTTCTTGTTCAGTAATTCTCCCTCAGAGAGTGGCTTTTACTCCATTCTGAGCACCTGTGGTGATGACACTACAATTGTGCAGTAAAGTTACAGACTTTGCATTTCATTTACAAACTCCAGACTGAGAAAAACTTGCATCTGCAGGTTAAATTACACCCCCTACGCCCCAGCACAAGGAAAACCATAGGACTAAATTCTGTTCTCAGCTCCACCAAATGGATCTTTAAAGGACAAATTATATAGAATGTTTCTCCACTTATATTTCCACTTATACTTCCACTTATACCACCATACAAGGTGGTTAGATTTTATTGAGATCCATGTATTGTCTCAGTACCTACTGCATTTGGAAAAAAGACTGGGACAAGGAACTGATGTGAATAAATTATTTTAAAAATTTCTGTAGTTCTGCTTAAGCATCTGGATGCTGATCATGTTTCATATCTGCATGTAATATCAGGACACGACAGCAGGCCTGTTATGCACAAAGGTCGCTTAGGTGCTGACTTCAGTAGGACGCAGAGATGCCTAAGCTAGGAGCAAACAAGCTCATTTTAAGAAATGGAAGCACAGTTAGCTTGCAGTGAGCACTACTAGTCAATCTGGATGAAGTACCATACTAACCTGGTTCTGTTCGTTTGGGGGCTGTCATCTCCGTGGCCCTCAGATGAATCAGCTTGCTTTTTGCAGGCTTAGGGAATGATAAGAAGGTGCTTCAGATTGCCATGTAAACACTCCGTAAGGTGTCCAACCCTGGCAATGTTAAATGTGAAACCAAAGCTGAACTTGAAGGTTTCTGATAGACAAGGACTGAAGCCGTGGCACTAACTGAGCTATTCACCCCACCCAACTGCAGGAAGGTTGCTTATGTGCCCACATTAGGAGACTATGCTCTTTGATCTATCTGCAATAAGAGGTGAAAGATGAGTTATTACACCTCCACAATTCAGGGTTCAAATTTGGGGTGCCCAGTCTGGGTTTCTGTTTCAAATTCCACTGATGAAGGAGCCTTTCTCTTTGTTCACCACACTACATTAATTCCAAATTTAGCTAATGAAGTTACATATATAATATTATATGTTTATCTGTCAACTGCATTTGTGAGGACACATAAACAGTTATTCAGAGTTCCGTAGTTTTAATGTAATTTGAGTGACACCAGTTTGCATTGGAGGCATTGTAATTATTCTTCCTAGTAATTGAGATGCCATCTGGTACAGTTTGAAAATGTAGCTATTAAGAATACTAGACATCATAGAGATCACTCAGAAGAATTATATAATATCTCTGTGATTTGTAATAATCTGTTTTTATGGTTTAAGTTATTGTACTCAGAAAATCACATAACTGCAAATCAGAACACTGGTAGTTTGTGTGTGAGAAATAGCACTTACAATATATGGTGAGATGACAAATATTGTGTTCCCTAAAACTTATTTTTATCATTATTGGATATACACTGCTGTGTTATGTGACTAAAATGTCAGTTTCCATCAATAGATTAGATAAACTGCACTAAAATCTGTTGTTTCAGAAAGGAAATTTTGCTGGAGATAACTGAACAGCGTGAGTTGGAATGTATATTTTTATGTGTCAGGCAGTAGTCTAGAACTATGCAAAGGCAAAGCTGAATGCTAGATTATCAAAGCTATACGCTCTAAGCAAACACCAACAGCAGCATAAGCATGGTGCATGACTGACTGGACTGCAGTGTAAGATGGTATGTGAATACGCCCCTATGACACGTTTGTGGTTTTTTTTTTTCCTGATTGTTATGCCGTAAGTAAAAAGTATATTCACATTCTTTTCTAAAATTAGAGATTCTTCAGCATAATGGAATCTTAAGACTGGAGATAAGGGCAGTAGGTGAATTCATACAATAGCAAAGGTTCTCTTTCCCAGTTGTGAAGAATGTTGTTTATAATCTTTTCTCCAGTCACCCTCCTGTACCACTGCATGTGATAAGGACTCCTTGTAACTTTAGTGAGCTCTGAGAAACTAAAAGTCATGATAAACTGGAGAGATGTAATGTCTCTGACACATTTGCTTAACACAAACATAAGGAAGCTATATAAATTTTAGACCAAGTACAATATATACTTTCTTTTGCCATATGTATCTGCTTATCTAAACGTCTGGATTTTGACTAGTGAATTCTGAAAATAATTATCCATTGCCAGTGTATTGGGTCTGGCTGAGATGGGGTCAGTATCCCCACAGCAGCCCTCCCAGTGCTGAGTGTCACACTGGCAGCCAGCACGGTGTGTGTAACACAGCTTGGGAGGGGGCGGGGCCAGGACAGCTGACCCGGATTGGCTGTTCCATACCATGTGACCTCAGCTCAGCCATAAAAGCCAAGGGCAGGGAGAATGAGGTGGGTATTTGTTGTTGTGTTTGTTTCCATGAGTAGCTGTTGTACATACTGAAGCTCTATCTCTTGGGAAGTAGCTGCATATCACTTGCTGATGGGAAGTAGAAAATAACATCTTTGTTTTCCTTTTGCTTCTGTATGTGGCCTTGGCTCTTGCTTTAATTAAACTGCTTTTGTCTTGACCTGTGAGTTTTTCATTTTATTTTCCCCCTTTATTTTACTGAAGGGGGAGTGATAGAGGGGCCTGGTGGGTGCCTGGTATCCAGCCAAGGTTAACCCACCGCAGCCATCAATTGAAAATGTTAATTGTGCTCTTTAAAGGCAGCTGATAAAACATGTAAAGCTTCAGTGGAAGAGGAGATGGGCACCTTACAGCATACCCTGTGAAATATAGTATTTCAAGTCATTCTTTGATTCATCAATGATATGAGAAGTAACCTCCCAAAGACCAGAGAGAGGACAGTCATATCCCGCAGAAATGTCAGGCTGAAACTGTGCTTTGTTTTATTTCTGGCTTTTGAGGGCCTTGTTTGTAAAAGTGAGAATACTTTTGAGAATACTGTTTGTTTTCTCTTTTTTTCTTAGAACAAAGGAAAGACATACTTTAGGTTTGGTTTGTTTTGTTTTCAAAATTGTTATATACAAAAAATTCTTATTAAGGCAGTTTCTAGCTCTACTATTACTTGTTTTTAAATTCCCTTTCTAGCAAATTTTGCCTTACCCTTTATTTGGTACTCACCCTATTTGCTTAGAACTCATCAATTACTGTGAAGAGTACTGCTGCATTTCTATTTCCTAATGCTTTCTAGCAGCTCTACAGACATTCAATGCAAGTTGAAATAAATGTATTAGAATTACAAGGCATGCTATAACCGGTGGAAATCTAAGGGAAATCTTGAGCTAGCTATCAGCTTTTCATGAATGTGAAAATTGTAGATTGAAAAAAGAAAAACTGGTAAGTTGCTTCTCAATTGATATGAGTGTTGCCAGCCATTCTTCATCCCATCACTGCCTTCCCAGTGCAGTAAATCTCCTTTGCCTAATTCATGGTTGACCTTTGAACAAACAGCCTGAACAGATATTTGTATTACCGTACTTCAGCAGTGCAACTCACAAGACTACCACCTTATTCCTCTTACTTAAAGAGACAAATGAAACTGTTAGTTGTATTTGGCTTTCTTTTGTTGTTTGAAGCTCACTAAATTAATTTCTTACACTTTTTTCCTCATTACATTTTATGAGCATCTGTATTTGAAAGTCCATGTTATCCCATGTGGTTCAGATTACCATTATCACTAATGAACTTATTTGTATAATCCATAGTAGAAATTTTAAAAAAAGTAATTTAGGTTTGTTCATCAGTTGTTGTTGGTTTTGTCTTGATATTTCATTAATACTGGGCATATATGATTTAGAAAGAAATCCTATTGCTTGTGTTAAGGAGACACTCCTTTTGTAAATATAATTTCTGAAGGCATCTGATGTAGATGTTTTAGATGTTAAGATGTGCAACTTGCAAGGAAGCAATGCAGTGAACCTTTTCGTATCAGATAGAATACAGTGTGCAGAGTGTTTGCCTGCCTTTTAAAGAGTTAAATTTACATTCTTTTCTGTTTTGTTCTTGCTAAAAAATGGAAAATAATCTTAACACTTAACTTCATGTTTTCCTATTGTCTAGTTAGTGGTAACTGCAAAAAAATCATGCAGAGCTGGTTTATTGTATTTCTTTAGGAACCTGTTAATTGGTAAAGTTTGTCACTGAAAACATCTCAAAATGACAGAAACAAATTAGTGTTTTGTTTTGGGTTTTTTTGCATAATGATCCAATTACAAATCAAATATAAAAAGCCATAAACACAACCCTGTGAGAGTTGTTTGAAAGTGAATTTATCAGTTATTCAAAGGGGTTAAAACACCTATAGCTATGTAATTGGTCTAATAGTAAATTAGCAGAGGTTTACTGTGCACAGTCAGGACACGCTAGTGGAAGTTAACGTGTGTTACTAAAACATTCCTTCTTTTATTAGTGGACCATTTATCGCTGGATAGATAAGTGCTGATAGAACAAGTAGTTCACCTATGCGGCTGTTAAATGTGGCAGCAGTTTTAGTGCATTTGCTAGAGATGGGTGGGCAATTATATACTATAGTCACTTAAAGCTGCTCCACAAGTTTTTCTTATCCTGTATGTTATGGTTTTAAGCTATACTCATGGATTTACACTTTTTGGTAGCTATATCTTCAGGTAGCCTTCAGAATTCATACTAATCCTGCTAGTGACTGGTGAGCAGTCTGAAATTTCAAGGAGAATTGGGTGGTTTTTTGCTGTCTTACCTGACTTGGTGTGCTTTTCTCGTCACGTATAACGTCAAACAAATACAAGCAAATAGTTGAACAGATATGCAGCTTTAGGTTTCAGAAATATCCTGAATACAATAGGGAAAACAGAAATCTGATTGTTCTGTTTCTGTAGGATAAAATGCTCAAAGGGTGTCAAGGAAACTATGACAGAATAAAATGCAGATTTTATTGCAGATAAATAACACCTTCATAGTGTTATTTATAAACATTTTAGCTGTTAAATGTTAACTGAGAAGATTAAATCTCATTGTGAAGGCATAGTAAGTGCTACCAAGTCAGCAGATCTTGTTCAATTGTTACTGTTGTTTCCCTTATGGTTTGAGTGAAAACAGTTGATTTTAAAGGTTGGGTTATTCATGAAAGTTCTGCCAGGGCTAGGATCTGGTCTCACCTCCAGTTTTCAATCAAATACTGATGCAATGGTGCCAGTTATTTATTAATTAATTTATTTCCCAGTAATCATTAAGGAAGATGCTGAACAGGAGCTACTATAATCGGACATCTTAAAATCTGGAGGCTGATACATTCATACAACTTTTTTTTTCTTTTTTTAGCTGGCCAAGAGCCTTTTGGAGAGTTAATATTTGCTTCAATAAATGTTTGAATAATGCAGAATTCCCAGAGGACATAAAGGAAACTGGAGGATGAGAAGAAAACTAACAGTGAACCGAGATGTTGTAAAGAATAACCCATAGGTCTGTCAAGCTCACACTGATATGGGAAAGAGTAATGAGAAAAGAAATTAAGGAGGGTAAAGGAGGCAATGGCAGCTGATGCTGATTATGGAAAACATTTAGGAAATAAACTGGATCATTTTTTATAATATGTTCATACATGTGTTTGGTAGAGGTAGTAGTGTTGATGCATAGGACTTATGTTCATCTTATTTTTACATGGCATCTTGATTACTGAATTATAATGACAATGTCAGCAGAGTAGCCGTCATAAAATGGATGGAAAAGTGGTTACAAGACAGGATTCACATTTGGAAAACATTACTAGACAGTTTCTACAAACAACATATGAATTCATGTACATGACATTATCAGCCTGCTAGGTGTGTGAAGTACATGAGGTGGGGACCAATGCACCCTTATTGCTTTTCATTGCAGTCAATTTCATGTTAATCTTATAGCTACATTTACCTGTCACAGGTTCTTTTTAATTTTAGGAATGATTTTAATTTGACACCTGACACAATAACAGCATGGTAAATTAAGATATTTAAGTTCACCCTGAAAAACTGGAGGAGAGTCCAAGACCTTCTCCTCCATAACAGAGCTTTTATTAGCACTTGACAAGGAGATGATGCAATGGCTCCAGCTCTCAGTGGAATAGCTGGTGCTGGCATGCTGGAGCAGGAGACTGCCAAAAGCCTCTGAATGGTTTGGCACCTACAAAGTGCCTGTCAGTTTACTTAAGTTCCTAATCTGACAGTCACTAAAAATAGTTCAGGTGGCTGCTTTCTACTGAGGAAGAAATCATTCCCTCTGGATATTTGTATTAGGAAGGAAGGGAACAATGTGTGAGCTGCAGTTTATTTTCTCAATTTTACAGTTAAGAGTATATAGGAGCGCTTTGACTTTTGTCATAGTTTCTTGAAAAACATAGAATGATCACAAAGAAAGGAAGAGTATATGCTATGGAACCTGAAAATGCTGAATGTTTTTTTCTCGTGAAATGGCATTTATCGCATGACTTTAAAATGACTTAAGTTTAAGCACACAATTCTTTCTGTCTTAATAGTAACTATTGCACTTTTTTTTTTTTTTACAGACAGCAATCAGCTGAAGACCTTGCAAGAGTACCTGTTAATTCTACCAGCAATATCTTGAATAGGCTATTGCTCAGTTACGATCCCAGGATAAGGCCTAATTTCAAAGGTTTGTCAGATATTTCAGCCTCTTTTTTAATCTTTGGAATTTAACTTTTTCTTTCTTCACACAGAGAAAATTTATGTAGTGATAATATTCACAACCTACATTTATTTTTTTAAAAATGGAAAATTCCCTAGATAGTGTGAAACTGCAGAAGATATTTACACTTTTGAGCAGAAAGGTAATATGATAGGATTTCATGATCATTATAGTATTTGATGCTTTATTATTATTGTTATTATTATCATTTTATAAAAGATTTTATGAAAGTAGAATTATATTTTACAGAATAAGTTTTTTAAATGCCTTTTTGTCCCAACATTTTAATTAGACTTTAGTAGTGTCACCACTTTACAGTGTTTTAAAACACCAAATTTCTCTACAGAGATCCTTTATAAGACTTGGGATTAGCTGTAGCACTATTTGGAAATGATACACTTATGAAATCTTTTAAAGATATGTTAGTGATGCAGCTTGCACACTTTGGAATTTAAAATAGGTAATGAATTTAAACACGTTCCCTGACTTTAAAACATTTCCCTGGTAGGCAAATGTAGAAGTCTTCCATGTACGCAAATGTGATTTTCTTACATATGCAGAAGAGACTGGAATATGTATTCTCAAAAACTCTAATAACTCGTACAGCTCTAAGTTACATTTCCCAGGAATTAGATTATTTCCCTGCTGGAAAAAGACATAGACAACTTTATTATGTTACAGACACTGCAGTTTACATAAGTCAGTTCTTTTTTTTTTTTAAACTTACATTTAATTATATGTGTCTCATTAAGAGATATGTTAACACGCATTTCAATAGTTTGAGAAATTTGGATATCTATAATTCTTATTGTACTTTGGAGAAACCATTTTCAGTAACTGAGTTTCATAAATGTATTAAGCTCAGTTCTAAGCAAGTGTCCTGCTTCTTTATTATTCTCTGTAAAATCATCTTTATATGTTTTCAGCACTGGGGCTTGTCACAAAGAATAAACGTCCAGCCTCTGCTCTACCTGTTCTTCAGCATGATGATCTTGTAATCACAAACCTTGTTGTAGATTTCTGTAATCACAAAGCATATTGCAGATCTTGTTACATTTTTGATAACCCTGCCAGCAGTCTACTAAGAATCAAGACGGAAGGAAAAGGGAGGACATGTAATGTTAACTCACAGGGAGATGGAAGAAAAAGAACATTTTCTGACAAGTCCTTTGCCCATGTTAAACCATTCCTCACACATGAGCGATTTTCTTGGACGGCACTTTCTGTTCAAATCTGGAAGATATAGTACACTCTTGGCTCCTAGTGGTGTGGTGGGCGCTCTGTCACATGCATCAGGTGCTAACAAAGTATTATGCTTATTGCATAACCAAAAACATCACACTTCATGGTCTGATTTAAAAAAAAATTAACTTGTTTAACTGAACAAAGTTAAATTTTATCTTCGTGATTTTCTGGTGAACTGGGAGAATTAGTTTGAATTTATGTCTCAAATGTACACCAAAATACTTTATACAGACAAGCAAGCTATTAGATGGGGCATGTACTACTTTGCCCTGTATTTGCTTACTCTGTCAAAATAGTCTTCATATATTCTTATATCTCTTTTGTTGTTGAAAATAGGAAGAAACAAACTGAATTAAGTATCTGTAACAGTGTAAATGAGATGAGAGATGTATGTATCTAGTGTGTGTACTGACACCCTCAACATACAGGTGCTAAATAAAACTAGTGGACCATAGTTAGTTCTCACAGCCATCAGACCACTTTTCCCTGCTTTGTGGTAACTCTCTGTTAACACCAGATTAAATGACTGCCAATCAGTTCCCGCAGGGTGACAGAGGGCAGATGTAGCAGCTGTCACACTGTCCCTCTTCAACTCCAGGAATCCTGGCTGTGGAAAAGAGGAAAAAATCCAGTCCATCTTAGTATCTTCACAGCTGCTGGCTTCTAGAAGTTTTTATTGGCAAATTGGTAACCATTGTAAAATGGAGCGGATTTCTCTTGCACCAAGGCTGGGTAGCTGAGAAAGCTGCGTGCAATAATTTTTGTCTGCCTGTATTCATATTTTACAGTATGTACTTGGCTTACACAAAGAAGAATCCTCTTACAATATAAGTAAATGTCATCATAAATCATAAACAGGTAATTTGGGATGATAGATCATCATAATGTCTTTGATGGTTGAAAGTATCTGCCACTAGAAATGTGAATTGCCTCTATCCATTACACTGCATGCAAAAGTAATACTGGATTTCTGTGATAACAGAAAATCATAGAATTTGGAAATTATTCAAATTTATGATCTGTGAAATGCTTTAAGCTTAGCACTCTGGACTAAGGAATTTGTTTTCTGTTTTCTTATCACTGCGTTGAAAAGAGGTCTTGTGATTTCTATTGGCTTTCAATGGAAATATAGATTAAACCACAGCTTTTGAAAACTGTGTATACTAACTTGAAAAGATAAGGTTTTATGACCCTATAAAAGATCATTTCACATTGTGATATCAGTATAAAGGAACTTGAAATGAAGGATAACGTACCTCTACTGGATTGTGCAGTTTACTAGAAATCTTTTCTTTTTTTCAAAAGGAATTCCAGTTGATGTTGCAGTCAACATCTTCATTAACAGCTTTGGGTCAATTCAAGAGACAACTATGGTAAGACTGAAATGAAATTAATGGAGATTTTCTTATTAAATTAAATTTCAGGCTGAGGATTATGAACTGTAAAGTACTTATGATTGGAGACACTGAGCATTGCATTGATGGGGGCAGTGAGACTGACTGTGCTTTATAGCATAAACCTGTTAATCTGTTTGACTCCATGTTTGTCCACACATTGTCTCAGCTTTTAGAATCTGATGTAGATGAATGGTGCAAGAAATAAACTTATTTCTGCAAGTTATTAAGTTCAGGGGAAGAACACATTCAGTCATATGAATTAAGTAATCTTCCTGAGAGTTAATATACACGCTGCTTGGTGTATTGCTAAAGGAAATACTAGGACTGTATATGAGAGAAGAAGAACATGCATAAGGCTGAAGCATACAGGTTCTCTGTGTTATGTAGATCTCAGGATAGGAGTAAATCATGGCGCAATAAGAAGGTGTAAAAGAGCAGACCATTCTCTTAGTCCTGTTTATTTACTGTGTGAGAGAGAAAAACTAAGGAGTGAAGTTTCCAAAAGTGTGCCTTGAGTTCAGTCAGAAAATTTTAACATGTCAACAACAGCACCAAATAATCCTCATTACAATTTTGACTTTTTTGTTTCTATGCGAAATAATACAAATTTAAAAATAAGAAGTGATTCAGCCAAGCCATTCAAAATATTTTGGGACTTGAAGATCTTTTTTTTGCAATGGTATTTCCAATAAATACTGTCCAAAATATTACCAGAAAAAAAAGACATTTAATTGTTGAAGATGTTATGACCTGATCTTTTATGTAAAAAAGAGGGGAGCACACCATGTTTTTCAGTACATGGGAAGCCACAGCCAAGGCATGCACTGAGTGTGGGAGTTCTGAGGCACTCCCTGAGCATCCCATTTTGAAAAACTTTGGTGATCTGAGGCAGTTCCCAAAACCAGACTGCTCTTTTTAATGCTGTGACTAAGGCAGCATTCCTACTCATAATGGCACAGAAGCAATAAACTGTCATATGGCTAGTAAATAATGAAACACTTTTTATTGATGGAAGTAAGTACCCACTTAAAATTCAGAACCAACTTACACGATACCCTAATGACATTTGAATAGGACTGCTCAAAGTTAAACATGTGATGGCTGAAATAGCTTTTGAACAGCTTGGCCAGAAATTTATATTTCTTTAATTAAGAGTGAATAAAGATTTAGAGTTGATTGCAAATGATAGTAGTCAACTAATGGCATTAGTGGGAAGTGATATTAAAACAAAGAATGTAAGTATGCCAGAGATACCTTGAGATTTATTTCCTGAAAACAAAAAGGGGACTGAAGTTTAAAGAAGGGCAGGGAGGAAGAGCAGGAAAGCAGGAGTGAGATAAGTGTCCAAGATGGCAGGTATATTAGGCCAGATGTCCCTTTCAAGTTTCTGAAATTTATTGCATGCTTTAAAAAGTGACTTTTACAGAGGCTTTTTTACAAATCACCCAGATCCAAATAGTAAAAATACATTAGTGTAAGGGGTGTGCTTCTCCCTCCCAAAATTAAGTAGGCTCTCTACAGCGATGCATGTATGCCTGTCTGTGAATTCCTGATAAGGTTACTCACAAATTTACTGGGATGTTCTGTAAGATAAGTCGTCCTTTCTTCCATATTGCAGAATTGTGGACACCATCCTTACTTTAATTTATGCTTTTATTTAGATTTCTGTATCCAGCCAATCACTGTGATAGCTAAGCATGTTTATGTGAAGTTCAAATTACTTCTTGGTTGCTTTAATGTATCACAGGAAGCACTGACAAAAGAAACAGTCAATCTGTTCTTCCATACATCACTTGGGAAACTCTTCCTGCTGCAGTGGACGAACCACTGCTCTCTTGGGGATAGGCTGGTACTTGTTTTCAGATGGTCTGAGTAATGCACCAGACAGTAGAAGCCAGTCCCTTAGACTAGGAAAACACTTGTACCTCCAGAATCACAGAAGTGTTTCCTGCAGCTGAGGGACCTGGATAAGGTTCCTCTGTGTTGGAGAAGAGAGTGGCTGTCTGCATCTCTGCTGTCTCAGGCGTTGGTGTGAATTGCCAGGAATATTGACTTCTTGACCGTCTTTAAAGTTACCAGAAGCTCCTAAACTGGTCAGAGTGACATAATGTGAAAGAATATATTTCTGAGTATTTCAATTGATGATGTATTGTGATGATTCTTGTCTCTGTAGCCACTTGCGGCTGCAAGAGCTGATTCATAGGTTTCCACAAAATCTATGTAAGGCTAAAGCATTCTGTTTTAGCCATGCTAGAGGGATAATTCCTTCTTTTGGGTGGTAGAAAGGTGGGGAAAAATAACCACGAGTGCCAGGTGATTGGAAGTGATGTGGTGGTAGAAGGACCAACAAACAAATATGTAGAGTGCCAGTGAGAAAAGGACATTGGTCATGCTGATCTCCTTGTGTTCAGAAGGATGTTAAGAGGTGCAGGAGGAAATAATTTCAACAGGATGTCCTGTATCCCACTCTTGGACCCTTCTCTGAAATAGCCAACTCTGGGTTTAATGTCTGAAACTTCTAATTAGTTAACAGGCTCCCAGAGTGTCCCGCACCTTGACATCATGGTGGCTGGTTCTGATGGTTCCTCACATATTTCAGAAATCCTACAAAATTATTTTGAATTATTTTTGGTTTTTGTCCTTCTGGTTCCATAACGGTTGCATTCTTAGCTATGGAGTTGGCTCACCCTCGACAAAAAAAGAGTACAGATGGCCTCCCACTGAGGTAGAGTCTACTCAGTTTTAAGTGGGAAGGGAATTTCATTATAGAAAAGCATCGACAGATTTGAAGTAATATTCGTTTGAAGCAAGATAGGACCCATGGTGTGGATCCTATGCCCAGAAGCCTGTACTGCTTTAATCAATTCCTTGTGAAGAAACTGAAGGGCAAGTGTTTGCTCTGTGTCTAGAAAAGGTAGTGTTCATGTTGTGTGGTCGAATACTGGAGAATTGCAATGTTTTCACACATACATCAAAAAGTTACAGGGGGATGAGGGGAGGGAACTAAACACAAAATTAACTGGTTAACTGCAGAGTAAGAATTTGTACAGCTACAATGGAAAAGAGCTTATACCAGAGCTGCTGCCTTCCAGTAAGCTTCTTTACCTTGAATCTTGTGACTTGTAAAATCCCCACACTAACTCTGCAGTTGTTTTTTTGACTGCAGATTTTAGTATGGTCATTGTCACATTTAGAAACTGATATAGACTAGATGACCAGTGAAGAATTCCTAAGGGACAGCTCCTTTCTGGTATACATACCTATAGGGCTATAATATTTTATCTGTGCTGATGATCTGACTCTGTCTACAGAATCTGTATTCAAGGTTTGTACTTGCAATGTAATTCTTCTTCACTGACTCAAATGGCAAAACACCACTTCGCTCTTCAACTTTGCTTTAAAACCTTGTAGAAATATATTTCTAATATTTATGTATATACAGGAAAATTTGTTTTCCTTATTTTAATCTAAAAAATGCCATTTTCTGCTTTGTTAAAGGACAGTGCTATTATGCTTCCTTTGTTTGTATGATTGCAGCTCATGTAGAAAAAGCCTTTTTTGATCTTCTGTGTGCTCTAGAGAGAGATGTATTGGCTATGCCTGGTTTCTAGCTTGAGGAGTTTTTCTGGCCACATGCCCATTGTTTAATAGGTTGCATTTGAAATATTTCCTAGAATGCTTCCCCTTTCAACCTCCCTGAAAAGAACTTGTCTTTGGAGTTTCCTGGGAGAACAAAGCCCTGTAGAACACTTCCATGATTCTTTTTACCTACCAGGTTTTTCTCACTCTAATGCTGATGAATAGCTCTTCTTCACCCTGCCCCCTAGTTTCAGGCTTTTTAATTGCTGTTTGACTCTCCTTTATTATAAAATTATAATAATTCGGCAATATTCAAATAATGTTTGTAAAATGTACGGGAAGAAGACCATGTGCTTCACACAGACTGCATCTTCAGTGCCTGTTGAACTTAATTGTAGTGCACTTACTGAATCATAAAAATCAGTGCCTAAATCTGAGAGCACTGGCTGCAGACTTCTTTCAAAGTGGATTTATAACAGGTCATAGTCTATACTGCTGTCAGATGCTGTAATAGTTCATATTCTTCTCAGAAGAAGCCCTTCTGCACATCATTGTCTTACTAGCCACAGTTTTGGATCCTGATGTCTCTTTGCTTCCTTCTACATTTTCTATATTGCCTCAAGTATGTGGTGACCTTCCTCTCTTAGTACCCCCTGTCGCAAGTTTCTAGTCATTTAGGTAGGTCTGAACCTACCTACTTTAGGTTAATGAGATATTTTTTTGCATTGACTTAAATAGGAACAGAATCAAGTTCTTAAAATGTCACAACATCCTGTAGTTTGGTATATTTAAGTTCATTTGTAATAGATCAAGAAAAGAAATAAAATAGCATCCACCTCGATCTTACTTCCAATTCTTATTTTGCCAGTGCATTCTGCTTTTCAGTGATGTAAACATCTCCGTCTGGATGAGTGAGCTGAAGGCAAGCGTTGAAGAGTGCTTATCATTTGCCTATGGCTTTGAGAAGGCATTATATTTTCTTAAAATTAGGGTAATGTCCTTGTTTATGGGGAAATGAATTTTGGTGTAATGAATAATGTACTGCTTGTGAGCATGAATGGTATGCAGAATTTATCTCATATGGTTTAAAGTAATTGTTTTCACTGAGTCAAGAAGTACGTATGGAATGAGAACTTCAGCAAGAAGCAAGTAAAATAATTTTTCAATTATATACATATAATTGAAAAGATCATTGCTGAGATAATGACCTGAATTCCCTTCTGTTCTGAAGCTTCTCTGTGAGAGCCTTCCAGTATAAAGTCACTTGATATCAACTATTATTTTATACTTCTTCTTTACTTTGACAAGATAATATAGGTCTTTGTATAAATAAGTCAGACTACATATATTTTTTTTCCAAAAATGGAATACCAGAACTATGCATATTAGTAAATATTGCCTCAGTTCTTTCTTTTGATGCTTTGCTTTTCCTTACAATGCAGTAAGGAAAAATATTACACAGGATAGTGTAATAAAGAAATACCTGGGCTGATCTGACTGGTGCACTGGACATAGGAAAATGGGCACTATATTCCAATTAACAGAGTAAACCAACAGGGTAAATTATTCTGCATGACGTCTTAACCAAATGAATTCCTTCCTGATGGAGTTAGCATGACAGTCTCAACATGGCACTTGCGACTTTGGAGACACCATTACATTATAGTAGATACAAGAGAAGAGAACTCACACTGTGTGAACAGAAAAATGTGTAAGAGGACATTAACATGTAAAATAAACGACTCTATAAAATTAGTTTGTTGTGCAGAATACATTGACAAACGAAAAATACATTGAGAACCTTCAATCCCAGATTTTTAGCATTTTGCTCTAATTGTAAAGCAGTAGCAGTGTTTTCACTGCTCTGAGACACAACCCTTATCTCAGGATGCTTTGCACCATAGAAGACAACTAGGAG
Source organism: Syrrhaptes paradoxus (assembly GCA_013400615.1). Taxonomy (NCBI): domain Eukaryota; kingdom Metazoa; phylum Chordata; class Aves; order Pterocliformes; family Pteroclidae; genus Syrrhaptes; species Syrrhaptes paradoxus. The sequence goes on from VZTO01017526.1 coordinate 55,902, forward strand.
GACTTCAGGTAAAAGGATAGAAGTTATCTTACATGTAAAATTTTGGGTTTTATTTTTTTAACCTTATTTCAACAGTACCTTTATTATTTTTCTGTGGGTGATCTCCCTAGTTTACATATACATAAAAAAGAGGCACTAGCTTAAATGTATGTGTAAAAAGCAAAAAGACTTAGAGGTAAGACTGCAAAACATAACTGACTTAATGGACTTTTCCTTTGGATGCATACAACTTTCACTAAGGACAGAATGCATGCAGGTGTCATTTTGCACTGAGACACGTGATACTCCAATTCCCAAAGGCAAACCTAGATTCTCATTGAGCATGACTCTACTACTGTCCATCCTTGAGCAAGAGTCCTGCTGAATCCAGAAGGATTTTTCTTCTATGTAAAGCCTTGATTTTTTTTCTCTTTGAGCCTTATTCTGTTTCTGCATTCATATGTGCTACCTCAGAGCTTTTGTTGCAAGCTGGTGTCAGTTTTCCTCGGCTACCAAAATAGTCCCAAATCACTGTTACAAGGGCTGAGGCTATATTCTGGGTGTGTAGTGTAAAATCTATTATCTACCTGGTGTGTCTTCTGCTTTTATGGAAAACAGTGTGCCATCAGTGTGCCACTTAAACAAGTGGAGAATAAACTGGAATTTACTGTCACAGGATATGCTGATAGAAGCAATATCGTGCCTGCTGCCTGCAGCAATTTAGTGTAGTCAAGCTACGGCCTCCTGCCCTGCTGCGTGCTTTTCTCTATGCCTAGGTAACAGGGGGCTACTGTTGAGGGGATGCAATTTCGCCCTCTTTTAAAAGCAAGTTACTGTATTAAAAACATGAGTGAGATGTTATCTACCTATTTGTCAGAAAGTGTAATAAACTTAACACTTACTATTCTCACAAATAAGGAGGGG
>VZTO01017527.1:0-13394 GCA_013400615.1 Syrrhaptes paradoxus
TGATTCTGTGATTCTGTGAGCCGAGTGCTGGCAGAGGAATGCTGCCAAGGAAATGGAGAACAAGTCCAGCAACCTTCCCGGGGGGCACAAGATTTGCTTTATTTCAACAAGAGGCTTTTGAGCTATGGAGATTCCATTTTAAAGTTATTTCTCCCTGCCCCAATCTGTCTGTACTGCCATTCATGCCGTAGTGCCCTCTGATGTTAAATACACTGCTTGAAATCTGCCTGGAGAAGGGGAGGATCAATAGGCTCTCCGTTTTGCATCCATGGCAACACATACTTCACCTATCATTTTATCCTGAACAAAGGAGAATTAAATACTTGATGTGAAAAGACTTGGGGTTCCAGGGAAGGAGGGTGGGGGGAGGGAACAGGCTTTGCCTCCAGGTGCAAACCTGTCAAACACAATCCTTAATGCAATGCACTTCAGAAAAGTGTTGATAGTGCAAACCTGGAGGCTCTGTGAGGAGCATATGAATGCCAGACTTATTTCAGCTGACATGACTCACAGCCTGATGCAAACTAACAGCTGTCACCCACCCTCAATGAACATGCAAACAAGTCATTCTCAAAAAGCAATAATAGAAAAAAGACCCCCCACCAAAAAAAAAAAACCAACAACCCACCACCAAGAAAGATCAAACATTTACATTTTGGACTAATGACATTCTAAACCTGATTCTGATCTGACTTCTGCTGGCAGAAAGCTAGAAAATCAGTTTTCAGGCTGCAGGGCTTTAAGTCAAAAGAAAGTCCTTCCTGTGTTCCTGAACCCTGGAAGTGCTGCTAATACTAGGTGGCATTTGTCATTACATTGAGTTTGATATCTGACGATCTACAGAAGCCTCATCTAAATTTAATGATTTAAGTTCATTTCTTTTCTGTCTTAATAAAGGTATATTTATTTTCTTTTTTTCAAACCCAGATATTCTGAAGTTGTGTTGAACAGCAATTAAATTAGGTAGTCAAGAGCATAAAATGGCCTGATTTTCTCCTGCTGTGTCCCTAGGGTTTTATTTACGCAATCACAGAGTGAGTAAAATGTATTAAACTATACATTTCTTGTATGGTTTAATTTTACAATCATCATGATACACACATTAGAAATTGCAAATTCCTACACCAGCAGCAAGGCAGCGGAAAAATAATTTCCTACTTGTGTGTCTATCCCCATGTGAAACCAGCACTGAAATCCCAAGTCTCTCTAAGCCGTTCCTGTGCCCCCTGTGAGCGCACGTGCCCATGCTAACTAGTGCTGCACCGACTCCTCCGATGAAGCAGTTTCAAGTATCAATTGTAAAGCTCTGCTCTCCCAGGGCCAGCTTGGACCCGGTGCACTGTGAGGCTGCGTGTGCTCCTGCTATGGCGAGGGGAACCTGGGCGCGGGTCAGGCCAGTCGGTGGGCAGTAGCAGGCGCCGCTTGCTACAAGCGAGTCTGGAGACAACCGCAGACGGGTCAGCGTGTCGCATCAGAGCAACCACCATGCACACTCGTACCTGCGCATCGGGAGCCTGACACTCCTGAGTCAACGGTACCTAGGGAGCATGAGCTTGGCCCCAAAGGCTTCAACAGCACAGAGCTTCTCCTCAGTCTCTTGTTAATAATGTCTCCAAAGATGTTCTAGCTGATGGCTAGCAAAGGCAGGAAGGCACGAAGACCACAGTCTCAACAGAAAATTTGTACAGGTCATACAGCACTGTTGGGTGAAACCTTAGAAATTTTCAACAGACTTTGAAGTTGTGTATTAAGCTGTCTCCCCAGGGTGGGGATCCCAGAAGACAATGGATGTAGGCATGTGAGCTACTGATGCCACATTTGTGTTTGTTAAAACCAGAAAGATCCAGTGCAAGTATGGGGAAAAGAGAAATAATCCGTCTGAACACATAGGAGTGCCTGAAGTCAGGTTACTCCACTGAAGCCCCATCGCTGCCCTTTGAGGTACATGTCACACAAAGACTCCAAGAGAAACGAGACCGACAAAGATGTCACGTTAAATACATTTGTAATCACATCACAGCTTTCTTTTACTTGCAGTTATGACCCTGAGGCTCGTAACTATAATCCCAGGACTGCGTTACCTTCTCTTTACTCTGAAGCCTGCCTGGCGTTGTTGGGAAGCAGGGTGAGCTCGGCAGCACGGCTGTGCTGCTCTGGCAAGCGCAGCACCCCGGCGCCGGGCAGAGGCACAGGGGAAGCCAAGCAGCAGGAGCAAGCCTTCTGCCAGCTCCCAGCGGCAGTGTGGGTGGCCTGAGCCATCAGCTGCCAGCTTGGGGGAAGCGGGCCCCCTGAGGGGTCACGAACAAGGGCCTCTCCTGCTCACAGCAGATGGAGAAGGTTCGTGCCAGCCCGCAGTGTGAAGAACACCTCTGAAGCTAGAGCGCCCTGCTGCCCGCGCAGCACGGCTGTCAGAAGAAAACCTCTGCCCAAGGCTTGGCAGCTTCTGTGCAAGGTTCGCCTTAACTTACCTCCACCTTGGATGCAGTATTCGCTAGAGCTCGCCCATCACTGGCCTTGCTTTCCTGTTCAGTTCGGTGCTCTGGCTCTGCCAGCGCCACGCAACGTGCTCTTGGCTTCTCTGCTCCTGCTTTCCTCTCCATAACGTGAGGGCAGTAAGAGACTCGCTACAAGAGGACTGTGATGCCTAACTCATCTCTGTAAAGTGCTTCAAATCCATCATGAAATGCTCTGCAGAAGTCCAAAGCACTAGTGTAACATCATCAATATTACCACAGTATTTATTGTAGTGCTATCTCTGAATGGCCTGTGTCATTATCATTAAACATTAATATTATTATTTATTACCTATATTTCAGTGCCTTGGCAGTTGTACAGAGATGCTGTAAATGCTTTTCTTATATTTGCCCTTTCTCAACAATTCCAGGAAGATACATACACATCTGAAATGTCAGAATTCAAAATCCTGTCATTTCTAATGCACAAAAGGCTCTATCTGGCACACCTGTACTTTTCAGCTATTATGCAAACGGAGAACTGAAATGTTAATGAGCTTTGTGAGTAATTCATATCAGGTGGGATAATTTTTAAAGTTTTTCAGTGAGCACACTTTTCTTTCTGAGAAGAAATTCTCTCGATGACTGTGAACATCGCGATAGTTGCTGGAATTGGAAGAAATGGATGGAGATCATTAAATGGACAGCAGAAGGAAAAATTACAATTAAGAAAATCCTCATTTGCATTTCATCATAAAATAGTATGTGTTTCTTACCACCCTGGCTGGTGTTTCTGGGGTGCTGCGTGGATGTAGAGGTTCTCCCAGCCCCGAGCAGCAGATAGGAGGCAGCACGCCCTGCGGGGCAGGCAGACTTGTCTGGCATGCTGTAACACATTCCAGCGTGTGCGAGTAGCAGTGGTGCCTAAGCACTTGCAGCAAAGCGTGGACAGGAGCAAAAATAATCTAGATCGTAAAGAAAAGGAGCTCAGCAGTTTGAACAAAGCAAGGGGTCAACATGCTCAAGTTTCCTTTCCAGATGTGGCACTTTCTCGTTACCACTTAGCCCGTGGCAAGGCACTCAGATGCTCCAGGGTGTCATAAATAAGGATTTAAGCATTTTAAGTACCATCAGAACAGACGAGTTTGCTGGTTTTCTTTCCTGCTGTGGGGATTCTGCTGAGTCTCTTGCAGAAGCAGCCGTCCCACTGACACATTCCAGTGGTGCCCCTGTCCCAGCCCTTCCACCAGCGGGGACCACGAACCTCAGCTGAGCGGCACACAGCTGCACCTCCAGCTTGCAGGATGCCTTTCCCTCCTTCCTGATGGATCCTTCCGCTTTTGCTTCCCAGCCCTGAGGTTCAACCCTATGTCTCAAGAGCAGCCTTAGCTGCCAAAGCACTGAGGATGAACCTGTCAGGGAGAAGCACCAAGTTTGGAGCAAGGCAATACATTTCATTAGCAAATACACAGAAACATTTTTTTTTAAATTTTGTGCCACTTCTTGCCTTCTAGAAATCACATGTCAAGTTTCCCACTTGTGTCAGATGAGAGCTGGGCCTGTCCTGACTCCTGGTCCCAAGCACAGCTGGCGACACGGCACACGCAGCCCCACAGCCATGGGGCCAGCTGGGGCGCAGAGCCGTGGCACGGTGCTGCTGGCAGACAGGGTGGAGCAACCAAGCCTTCGATCCATCCTTTAGTAGTTAACCTACCTGTCCTGTGCCTCTTTCATCAGAGACAGCCTTCCTGACGTCACCAAAAGCACTGTTGGTATTGCCAGGTTGTTTTATAGGAAACAGATGTTTCCACATGAAGCAGTTGCCTGCTCTCCCTTTGGCATACAGGAGCTAAACCTGACGGTTTGAAAGAGGAAAATATCGTAGACTGGGTTGGTAAGATTCTCAAGGAAAAAAATCCTAACTATTCTCTTTTACAAAATACACGAAGAAATAATGTTAATGATTTCTGTAGGAATAGCTTAATTTCAAGGAATACAAATTGCAGAGCCTACAGTACAGTTACTGCAGTGTCCTGGTTGTGTAGGAGAGTTCTAGAGAACGAAACTGCCTGGAGACTCCATATTGACAAAAAGTGCCTCATTTATGTGCCCTGAACAGGAGGAGCAAAAATACAAGTAAAATAACTATGCTGACTATTCAATGACAAGTAAATTACATTTCTAATCTAGTCTTAATTATCTGAAGCACTAATAGAAACATAAGGAAGGGAAATGGTTTGGTTTTCTTCTTGAAAAAACAGGAGATTTAACCCCGAAGCATCCAGGTAACCGATCTGTATGAGCTCCAACCACTCATCTTCAGAAAGTTAGACATTTTATCAGCCCCATAATAAATAACAAACCAGTAAGAAAACTGTCAGTCATCTGTTCTGGTCCTTTGCTCTACAGCTGGCAGGCACCTGAAGAGCCTGGTTAGCAGTGCCTCTGCGCTGGCTTGAATGGAGGGATAAATCTCTCACTGTCTCTCACTGGACAGTAGCCCACTAACGCATTGTGCTGGTCCCCAGGAGGTTTCAGTCCCCCTCTCCACTTGTTGGGAAGGAAAGGACTCAATGCTATCTACTAGCCACCGTAATGAGCCTTGAAAGTACTATAGCTGGACTCAGTGGGACATACCCAGTTTGAACTTTTTTTTTTCTTCTTTGCTGCTGCTTTTGATAAATTACTACACAGGTGATTGTTTTTATGAACCAGAAGATGACTGCCTCATTTTTGGCACAACATGAAATATTCCTTGATAGAGAGCTCATAAAAGCTCCTGCCATCCTGCCTTGCACCGCAGGCTCTGGTTAGCTGGGCTGCTTCTGGCAATCTGCTGGGTTGGTCAGCAAAGAAAGGAGCAAGAAGCACCACTGTCGCTCCCTCTCATAATTCCTATGAGAATTACGAGAAATAAAAGAGAAGAAGACATATCTTAAATAATACTCATCGCAGATATACTCATCACCAGATTTTGCATCCAAATTGCAGGCAAATTCATGCTCTTACCCCTGCAGGGCTGTGAATCAGAAAAGAACTGAGCCTGTTAGTTGCATTTAACAAACTGCAAACAGAGTGCCTGGTTTTGATCTCTGGCGGCTATGAAACCAGGAATATCTCCACCGAGCAGTTGCCTTCCTGGGTAGCTGGTGTGAAGGGAAAAAATACCATTAATATCCTCCAGATCCTTGCATCCAGGTTCATCCATAATGTATGCCACCTGATTTTGCACTGCACTGTTAAACCCAACAAAACCCCTCTTTGACAGATGAGCAAATCCTGTACGTTTCTAACAAAACAAAAGAAGCGATTACTTTTCCTTAGCTTGAACATAATAAAGGGCACTGAAAACTTTGGGGGTGATGAAGGTGACCCAGCTAAACTAAAGCAAATTGACCAACTGCCATCACTTAAACAAATACACTGGGAGCAGACTCCTAGCTCGTCTACAAGAAACCATATATGGATAAAAAAAATTCACTGCAGCTTTAAACCATAGCTTATTAATGTCTTTCCCCCCACAGCAGGACACAGAAAGGAAAAAGGCAAGCCAGGCATATTAAAAAATGATGACTCCTCTGACTGAAACACGCTATGCAGAATTACACTTCTCTTCCTTTGCGCAGGGGTTGAAGATACCGATAGCAAACGTTTTAATTCCTTACCTCATTATCAGGTTGCATTAGTGTGTTATTCGCTCTTCACCCAGAACCACACCGTCCCCAAACCTCTGGGAATCCTCACCATCGCACAGCTGCAGGGACAAGCTCTGAGGATGCCTCGAGTCTGACAGCATCCCCTAGTCCAAGCAGTTTGTGAAACCCTGGGCTGTTACATACTTGGATATTAGATTACATACGTGGATTTTATGGCACTGAAAGGGAGCTTTTTAATGAGCTGCTCACAACTCAGAATGGGGGAAGTAAAAACATTTTCAACATTGCATGAGCTTTGGTAAATAATATCAGATGGATTGAGCTAAATATTGAGGGCAGCAAAAATTATTGAACTATTGAACTTACATAAGCTACACAGGCTGAAATCCATCAGTTAACAGAAACATTTAATGACATGCTTTGAAAATGAGCCTGTGCTTTCAAGATCACGAATTGTTGGTGGTCTACACAGGGAAAGGGCAGGTCCCTCCTACTCAAGCACCGAGGCAGACATTTTTCTCCTTGTTCTGTGACACAGACTGCCTAGAAAAGACCCATTTCAGAGACTGTTGCAGGAAATCTGTCACAGAGGGCGGAGAAAGGGGCTGTGGGGGACACACTGCCTCCACACCCATGCAATTTCCTCAAAGAATGTTTGCTGCTTGCCATCCCCAGCGTCTGCAAGGATTCAGCTGTTTCGCTGTCCTTTTCGGGAGTGCCTTCCCCTCTGTTCCTGGGCCTTTCTCTACCTTGCAAGGTGGCACACACAAGTTCAATGAACACATCCCATTGCTGCAGACATAGCTATGGTGGAATTTGCCTACTTCTAAGTGCCTCAAAACCAATTTCTTTTCTGGAAATTTCATGCCTTTGACTACCTCTTCAAAATACCTTCTGCTGCCTTGACACCGAGGACTGTCTTGACGCTTAAAAAAGCCCAGGTGACAGAGGGCAGACAAGCACACAGATATCCTGTCCGTACATGTAACGGTGCAATTTAAATCTGCCTGTATTCATTGTACTACAATATGCTGTAACCTACTCTTCCCCAGCCCACATTCTGCTTGTATCCCACCTGAAATCCCTCTACCTGTGTTTCCCACCCTGGGATAGGAACTGGAGGGGTCTCGGTCTGCAGGATGTCTGCTCAATTTTCCCTGCATTGGCAATAGCTGCATTTTGCAGTCAGTCTTCCCTTGGGTTTGTTTCCTTGCAGAAATAGTCCAAGTGCCACACACACAAAACCCCACAACCCAAACCCCACAAGATCTGCTCGAATAGCAGCATCACTCAAAAGCAGCCAGTCCAATTGCAGGATCAGACCCTCTTTGTTGTCTTATTACTGTCATTCATCCTCCAGCGATCCAGCCAGAGCTCTTTTTCCTTGAGTGCAGCGCTGGCTTGCTTTCAGATTGGATTGCTCTCCTTCCTTTGTCTGCACAGCTCCTTCCACACCTGCACACCACAGCGGTCTCGATTCACACAGCCCAGCGTGCACGCCTCTTTCCCAAAGCTCATCCTGCACCTCTGCCTAGAGCCGGCACTGGAAAGCCACAGCAGGAGAGGGGGTTCAGCCATTACAGGTGCAACACTTTGCTCCTGCCCCATCGGCAAAGCGCAGTGAGCTAAGTTAACTCCCTTGCAGGGGGGACAACTGACAATGTTTGCTAAAACAACAGTTTATTCACAGCAAAATTCTTTTAATGGATGAAAATCACCATATTGGGAGATAACTTCTGCTCCAATGAGCGTGCAGTGGGGAGAGCTATATTAGCACCCGAGGTGTCACGGTAAAAGGTTTTCTAGGTCACCGAGTTGCAGGAGCCGTGCGGGCGCTTGCCAGGCACTGCTTGCTGTGCAGCCCAGCCCGTTCTCATGGGAGGTTGGCTGCGTTCAGCCCAGGGAGAGCAGCTCTGAAGGAGTAATTAAATTTTATGCTGTGGTTGCAAAGTAGGAATAACATGCAAAACAGGATTAAGTCTTAATGTGATCTCATATCCAAGCTAGTCCTGGACCACCTAGTAATGTAACATTAATAAAATGCACCAAACTTCAAAGGGAAAGCAAACCACAAAAACTACGCTGGTGATGTTAAGAGCGTGCTGTATGCCCAGTAAGTCAAAGTGTGACGAACTATATTGCCACTGTCTTCCACTGGCCCCATTATTTCCCCAATCTTTGAATGGGTTGACTTGGCCTCGGTCGGGCACTGAAACGCGGCGCCAGCAGTCAGCTTGGCTCCATCCCCAGGGCAGCTGCTTTTGTGTGAGAGGTGAGAGGACTTCTGCACCTGGGAAGAGCTTCCCAAGCAGCAAGGGAAATTCTCAAAGGGAAACACACAATGAAAATAAATCCAGACTGGAAATTACTTCAGATGCAAGCAAACAAAAGCAAAGGAGATTTGTGCTGCGAGTGCTGGTCTTGCCTTTTTCACTAAGTAGGAACTCCACTGAATTCACCCAGACTCTGCTATCCGGTGCTCCTTGGGGCTGCAGTAGCCGCTGCAAGCACAATTTTGATACTCCTTAGGCAGCTCTTGGAAACTGTGAACTTGGTTGTCCCTTCACACCAGGAGGGTTTGGAGGTAACAACCCAGAGATTACAAACTCAAGCTGGGAGTAGCAACAACCCCCTACTGTACAAGCCTCCTTAGAATCCAATGAAAGAAAAAATCTGGGGGAGGTATTCTGAATTTAATCAGGGAAACGTACAGAAATATGGTGCTGAACAAAGTGCATTCAAATTACAACATCCTTTAGATATTTTTTTACTGTTTTTTTTTCTGAAACTAGTGTTATCAGATAAGCACACGAGTCTCCACAGAGCTGAAAACCAGACCTCCTGTCTCACGTGTGGGACAGACTGCATGCTGCCAACCCCACTCAACCTTTATGAACTCTTCTCAGATCTGTGCAACGGCCCCCGTCCAACCAAGGCACCAGTGCAGCCAGCCTGTAAGCACCCACTTCACTGTAAGCCTGTGAAAAGTGGTGGGAAGTTAAGTGCATCCTTAAGTGTTTTGCTGAGTGAGGCCTCAAGCCCTACAGCCCCATTCCGCTACGAGTTGCGCAGCCAATTCCTTGAGCCTCAAGTACAGTGCTGCTGAGCTGCTGGCAACCCACAGGCAGAGCCAGCTTATCCTGCTATTGAGAACAACCTGCTACTCAGGACTTCCACCACCTAAAGCCTTCTTGTTGTGAAATAAGCCATGTTCTTCCTTGCCTGTCCGATTACTGTAACTCAAAGGCAACTCCACTGGAAGAAAGCAGAGTTAAATTCGTGACATTGAAATTATACTACAAAAAGTTTTAAAGAGTTTGGTTCTGCAGGAAGACAGTCAATCATCAGATAGCATTTGCAGCTAAAATGGCATGCAAAAAGTGTACCAGACCACTAATGTACAAAACACTGTTTGCCTTGAAGAAATCACACAGAAGAAAGTTTTCCTTAATGTAATGGCAATTCGAAGCTTTCTCTGGCACAAAGGAGATGATATGCACCAGGAGGAATAACACACTGCAACAAAGTGAAGTATCATCCATCCAAGCTGGTTTTCTCTGTCCTCTTAAATAAACACATTTCCCAGTAAGGGCACAGCTTCTCCAGCACAGCATCTCTAGTTTCACACCAACCTACAGCTATGCCATTTTTGAACACATAACCTACATATAACGTGTGGTAGTTACCAGCCACCAAATAGAAAACTATGTTTCTTCTACAAAGGTGTAATTATCTAGGCTCTGGCTCTAAAGACTTTGCAAAGGAGATTTATTTCCCATTCGCTGTCAAAACCACAGTTGTGCCATACTTACAGAAGTACTTAAACAGAAGTGAAACGTTAGATGGTTGTGGCACAGCAGTTTGGTCTTCACAGTGGTTTTAAATTTATGCCAGCCGCTTATTACTTAAAAGTATTTTCATTAGGTGAATGCCATGGAGCTACTGCATTCGAGTTACAAAGCAATGCTAAAGAAGAATTAGGAATGACACAGTTAAATTGTGTATTACCATGTAAATGGCAAAGGAATGTCACATGGGATTCTCTGCATTGTTTGGAGAGAAAAATGCAGCCAACTATAAATACAAGTTCAATAGAGAGCCTTGTCAGTGAAGCAGTTGAATGAAGGCTAGTCTTGGAGGCTGCTGGTACATTTTAAAATAAATACTCATACACAGTTGCAATATCTAATATAGCTAACTAACTGAACATTAATTTTAAGTTGTTCGTAAAATTGTTGTCTCGTCCTCCTAAAAAAAACCCAACAATGTAATGGCTAAAGACAATTGCCTTTATGTTACGTTTAATCTAAAGAAATGAGTATTACCAGAGCAAAGGTATGAATGCACAGCCCTCGGAGTTCAGGGGAAGGTTAGCACTCACATTCTGAAGACAAGCACCTACTTGTGTAGCAGCCACTGAGCACACTGCTGCCTTCATCCAGACCTGACTGTCCAGATGTCCAAGTGATTATGCTCCTGTCTGATTACAGCAGGATATACACTGGCATTTGGGGTTTAAAAGAGGATTAGTTTTTCCTTTGTCTTTATTCTGGCTGTATTTTGAGACACACAATGGCCTCTTCTATGAATACTGGTACATGTGAAAAAACGAACAAGAGATGCAGGTATTTTATTTTGTACATCCACTGCTACTGCTTTGCCCTATAGAACAAAACCTTTGTAGTAAAAAAACCCCACTATTTTAGCAAGATTGAAAAGCTTTCTTGTTCTTCAACTCTGCCTCAACCCCCATTGCAAAGATAACCAAAATGGGAAGAGAGGACGGAGAACCAGTATAACCACCCACTCAAAGCAACTGGCACCTCTGGGGATGTTTCTTGTATGGTAACCTGTATTAAGAGGTTGGTGCCATGTCCTAGTACCCGAAGAGGCTGACTGCAGGTAAGTCCCCATCATCTGTATCAGCTTGCTGAAACTAACTGCTTCACTTATCTCAGTGCAAGTCAGGGCAGTTAATTTCAGGCTTCTAAAACCAGTCAAAAGTCTATTCAGCTGAAATAGTCACAGTATTTTAGCCACATGAAGAGCTTTTGCCCTTTCAGTGACACAACAGCTAGAAAGGAAAGAGAGAGAAGGGTAGCGTTTCAAAGCTTAACTCTAACCCTCCGTGTCTCGGAATGAGAAAAAGTTTTCAGGCTGGTGGAGGGAGAAGCTGGGAAGAGGTGCTCTCTTCCCATCAGGGAAGACTGAGGAGGTGCGTGCCTCCCTGTCAAAGCTCAGGCACACATTCAGGACAAAGACAGCAAAACATTAACACGCTTTACTGAAAGATCAGTTTCTTTAGTATGTTACAGAAAAGCTTATGAACATATATAACATACATAAAAGGCAGACTTTGTAAAATAAAAAGGTCTTCTTTTATAAAAAATTAAAAAGTCAAAGTAAAGTGCATGAAACAGTTTTTCCTCCACTTTAACTACTGAGTCAAAGTCTTAGCAAATAGCAATGTTTTTACAACCTAGGAGATCTTCTTGTGTCACCCATTAGTCAGTTACTGTACTGGTCAGATGAAACCATGTTGGTGATGATTACAAATAGATGCTTAAGAATCAAAACAATTTAACCAGATGATTCTACAACAAAGACTAAGAGCTAAGGGACTATGGGCTTCTATACACTTCTCATCGACAAGATTTAACAATCGGTGGAAAGGTTCACTGTCGTTAAAGAAAATCAGTAAGAAACAAGCTTCATAAATAGGGCAGTTTTGCTAGTCAGGGGCTCCCCTATTGTGCAATCAGTCTACGAACACCAACGTTCGTACTTAAATATGCTGTTGCAAAAGGAAGAATATATATAAAAAAAAGTTTCTGCCCGCCTCCTTCGGAAGGAAATGTAGTCGACCCCAATCCAGCCGCAGACAGCAGCTTTCCCACAGGGGCTCTGCTGAGGGCGAGTGCACCAGGAGAGTTACTGAAAGCACCCAAGATGCTGAATCCTCTCATTTTTTCAAGCTCTCGACAGAGAGCCCCGGAGCGGACCTCGTCTGTAATCACACCGGTCGCGCTCAGTATCTCCAGAGATCTTGACAAACGCGAGGCGACGGCTCCTCTCCACAGCGGCGGCGGCAGGCACCCCGTTCCTGCCGCGCCCTAACGTCCCGGGGGCCGCCCGTCGCCCTCCGTCCCCCGCGGGCTCAGACCCGGCCGTGGCGGCGGTGCCGGGCCCCCGAGCCCCGAGGCGGCGGGCAGGGGTAGNTGTGCCGGTGCACGAAGTCGACGCGGGCCTGCAGCATCTCGGCCTGCCGCTCCGACAGGAAGCCCAGCCGCGCCCACAGCGGCTCCCGCGCCCGGTACCGGCGGCGCAGCTCGGCGGCGGCGCTCCGGCGGCGGTGGAGCTCAGCCACCCGCCGCGCCGTGCCCTCGCGGAACACGCAGACGGAGCGCAGCAGCGGCTCGTTGTAGGGGTCCCACATGGCGAGAAGGCGGTAGCCGTGCACCAGCCCCGCCTCGTTGTCCAGGAAGACAAGCCCGCCGTCGGGGGCGCGCAGCAGGTTGCTGGTGGCGCGGCGCATCACCCGCGGGTCCCACTGCAGGCTGAAGAGGTTGCTGACCAGGCGGTCGAAGTTGGCCGTCAGGTAGTCGAAGAGGATCAGGTCGCTCCACTGCACCAGCTCCACCAGCTGCGCCGCCGGCAGCCCGCCCAGCTCCCCTGCCGCCAGCCGCTGCAGCCGCCGGCCGCCGCCCGCCTCAGCGCCCCAGGGCGCGGGGGCCACCACGGCGGTGAGGTTGTCCACCCAGCGCGTCAGGCTGACCACGGCGCCCTCGGCCCAGTGCGAGCCGCGCAGCTCCTCCCGCACTGGCTCCCACTGCCGCCCGCGGGGCTCCACGAGCGCCAGCGCCATGGGCGGCAGCCGCGCCTGCATGCCCAGCACCCCGGCCAGGTGGTAGGACAGCGCCTCGCCCTGGATCTGCTCCGGGCTGATGCCGTAGCGGACGCAGGCGCGGCTCCCGTCGGACAGCCGCGCCAGCCGGTTGGAGCTGCGCCCGCAGCCGCCCCGCTCCAGCGAGGCCACGCGGGCAGCGCGGGCGGCAGACAGCCACTCCGCCGCCTCCTCCGCCGGGAAGCCCGGCGGCACCAGCGCCTCCAGCTCACGGCTCCAGAAGATGCCCCGCTCTACCGGCGAGGCGGCGGCGGCGGCCGGCGGCGGCGAACGGCTCGGCTCCTCCCGCTCCGCCGCCGGCACTGCCAGCAGCGCCCGGAAAGTCTTCTGCCCGCCACCGCCGGGAGCGTCCCGCGCCGCCGGGGAGCGCCCCCAGCCCCA
>VZTO01017527.1:13462-26161 GCA_013400615.1 Syrrhaptes paradoxus
CTCGGCCGCTCTGCGCGGCGCTGCCGCATGGCCGCAGGCCGGGCCGAACCGAGCCAGCCTCCCGGAAAACGCCGGCAGCAGCCCAGGGCTGTGTGCGCCCAGCTCCGCCGGCTGCCGGGAGGCACCGGGCCCCCGCACCACGTGGGGGAGCCGGGGAGGCGGGGGGCCAGCCTGGCGCGGCCCGCCCCCTCTCCCGGGGCGGCCCTCCGCTTAAAGCGGCGATGCCCTGCGCGGCGGCGCACCCCGTCGAGGAGGAAAAGGGGCGGGGGGTGGCGGGAGGCCAGCCGCCCCGGGCAGGGAGAGCGCTGCGGCGGGAGCGCTGGACTCCGGCACTCCGTAACCCCCAGGCAGGCAGCACAAAGGAGCCCGCAGACCGCGGGAGGGAGGAGGAGGAGGAGGAGGAAGAAGAAGGGGAGGAGGAGGGGGGGGGAGGAGAAGGCGGGACACACGGCAGTCAGGCCGGCCCCCGCGCCGGTTCGCAGGCTCCCACGAAGCCTCCGGGTGTGGCCACACCGCCCCCCGCCCACGCCAGCACGGCGGGGTCGCGCCGCGGTCACCGGCGGGGCGCCCCCGTTCCGCTGCCCCTCCAGCGCCGGGGTCCGGGAGCCGGCGGGTGGTTGCACAAGGGGATGGCCCGAGGCGCACGCACCGCGCGGCGCACGTCCAGCATTTGTACGCGTGGGCACAACCACGGACAGGCACAGCTGCCGCCCGAGGAGCGTCACGACGAGGAGCCAGCCGGGACACTGCGGCGCGATGTCGCGGCTCCCCGTCCGGCAGGGCGGGCGCTGGCCGCGGGCGAGGCGCGGCCGTGAGACCCCGGGAGCATCGCCTCCGCCTCCTCCCGCTCCAGCGGCGGCAGCGGCCGACCGGTGCGGGGCCCGGCTTCGCGCCCGTACGCACCCAGCAGGCGCGCCACGGCGTGTGCGGAGCGGACTGGCTTTTCCTGGCATTTTAAACCCCCCCGGGAGGAAGTTTCGAGCCTGCGGAGCCTGCGGCAAGGCACGGTCCCGCCCCGCGGGATTTCCTGGCCGAGCGAACGATAACCAGTCTTTCTCCTCAATTTTTGGCCTTTTGAGGTGTTTAGGGTGTAAGCTGGAAAATTAGAAGAGCAGCTATTTCTCCGTCCCCTCATTTCCAGTGTCCTTTTTGTGTGTTTTACTAGAGACCTCATGGGAAGAACATGTTTGTGAGCCAAATTAGATTAAACACCTCTCCCTTCTTCAGTCAGTGCCATGGCTATCCTCCAAAGTAGTTAATGGAGGTGGATCAGCAAAGCAAAACCACCACATCGCAAAAGAAAAAAAAAGCCTTTCTCAGCCGCTCAGCTCCTGCTCTCTTGAGATATCGCAGCAACTCCTGTGTTTTTTTGTGTTTTTTTTTGTTTTCCAGCACACTGCAGCTGACTGGATGGAATGCAATTTATTTTCTTTTAATATAACAAANGAATTCCCTGTCTGAAAGTCCCCTTTCAGACGGGACTCCGCAGCCCTCCTGGGGCAGCTCCAGCTGTGAAACACCAATGCCCGCAGCGCGCCCCGCAGCAGCGTTCCTCCCGCGGCCGCACGGCGGAGGGCGGCCCGGGGCCTCTGAGCCCGCGCGGGGCGGGAGGGGAGCGGCGCTGGAGCCTCCCCCCAGGCGCCGGCAGCTCCACTCCCCCCGCCGGGCGCTCCCCCCCCTCGCCCCGNCGCCGGTCACGCCGCGCGCAGCAGCCGCCGGCACCGGCAGGAGCGGGCGAGCAGCCGGGCCCCGCCGCCTCTCTGCCCCCCAGGGGGGCCGAGGCCGGGGAGACCGGCCGGTAGGAAGCCCTTGGGACGCGAAGGGCTCGCTCCTGGGCGGAGGGGTCTCTTGGCAAGACACGGGAACGGCAGGCACGGGAAGGCCAGGCGGCACGTGTCACAGATGGTGGCTGGTGCGTTTTCTAACACCACGACCCCACATTGCGAATGTCCTAACTGGGAGCGTTAGCGCTGTTGGGTCTCTCTTGTACATAGGGACTTGCTGAAATAATAAGAAACAGCCCCCATCCTGGCTCCCCTCGCATACAATACAAGCGCTAATCCTTCCTCTTGTCACCCGTGGGTTCTGGCCTCATGCTGTTCCCACCCTGAAACCTCCTGGCCTGTTGGTGCTTTACACTTTCACCCTTTGAAGCCCCATGAGCTGCACAGGGAACACCAGGTGTGTGATTTGAAGCTGGTGATTGCTTCGATTCACAGTGACCAAGAAGAATGCTAAGCAGGAGGCTTTTATCCAATGCCAGGCTGAATATTTTTACCAAAGAAATGGCACAGAATGGCATCTGTTCTCTGCTACTTTCCAGCTTGAAATAGCTTTAAGAAAAACTCAGAGCTTGTTGGAACACGACTGAAAGTGGAAAATGAATTTTTTTCCATAAATAGGTTGGATGTGTATTTTGATTTAAGTGAACTATTGGCATTTCTTTCAGGGTGGTCAGTGCCTGCGCTGGGAAGTCACCCTGGAGAAGTACCATTGTCATGGATAAGGACACTACATTTCCTGTTGTTAAGGTGAATAGAAGCTCCAAGTTATGCATGACATTCCTTTCCATTACAGCTCGCCTCTTGTAAGCTAAGCAGTTAATCAACAGGCTATACTGTGACTACAGCCTTAAATCAATAGCTGGGAAAACAGCACCTCCCTCAAATACTCAGCCTCCTAAATACACTGTCTGGAAGGGGACCAAGACAAGTTTTGCTGATCCATCCCACTGGCTAACAGTCCGGCTTACAAGCTGGAATATTTTTATAGCTACACATTTAGTAGAGGGTTAAACATCAGCCAAGTTGTAGTTCTGTTCAGTTGACAGCATGGGAAGTGTTGCTGAAACTGTGATCACCGATATATTTGGGTCAATCAGATGTCTTGTTACCACTTTGCAGACATTGCAATGAGCAGCCTAGAGATAAAGGAGAACAGTCTCCAGGCTTCTCAACCCCATACTGGGGAAGGGAGAGCTGGCCACTGTCCATATCCAGAATCTGAGCAAGTAAGAAGATAACAAAAAATATTCTGGCTTCCCTTTGTTGTTTCTTATATTAACTCGGTTTTAGCTGCCTGTCTAAGCTAGGCCCATGAAGTACCTAGCTGCTAGTGTTTCACACTGATTTGAGTCTAGTGAAGGTTTTCTTCTCACTCCGCTCCTGACCCCCAGCATCCAGGTTCCTGGTGATGTGGGCTGGCTGTCATTGCAGGCAGCAGGGATTCCTCCCAGCAAAGGCAGAAGAAATGGGGACTGAACAGAGACTTCTAGAGTGAAAGCTATTTCATACTCAAGTCAAAGGCCAAACTTCTCTGAGGAGAAGGACTTGGGGGTGTTCGTGGATGAGAAGCTGAACATGAGCTGGCAGTGTGCGCTTGCTGCGCAGAAACCAACCGTGTCCTGGGCTGCATCAAAAGAAGTGTAACCAGCCAGTTGAGGGATGTGATTCCCCCTCTGCTCTGCTCTTGTAAGACTCCACCTGGAGTACTGCATCGAGCTCTGGAGTTCCCAAAATAAAAAAGACATGGACCTGTTGGAGAGAGTCCAGAGGAGGCCACAAAGATGGTCAGAGGCTGGAGAACCTCCCCTCTGAGGACAGGCTGAGAGAGTTGGGGTTGTTCAGCCTGGAGAAGAGAAGGCTCCGGGAAGACCTAATAGCAGCCTTCCAGTACCTGAAGGGGGCTACAGGAGAGATGGGGAGGCACTCTTTATCAGAGGGTGTAGTGACAGGACAAGGGGTAATGGTTTCAAGCTGAAAGAGATTAGACTAGACATTAGGAAGAAATGTTTCCCTGTGAGGGTGGTGAGGCCCAGGTTGCCCAGAGAAGCTGTGGATGCCCCATCCCTGGAGGGGTTCAAGGCCAGGCTGGATGAGGCTTTGAGCAACCTGGGCTAGTGGGAGGTGTCCCTGCCCATGGCAGGGGGGTGGAACTTGATGATCTTTAAGGTCCTTTCCTACCCAAACTGTTCTATGATTCTATGATTCTGTGATTGACAGGATTAGGATCACAGGGAAGCAGATGGGGGCTTTGCTTTTCTGAGCACGGCTCGTCTATGTTGGACTTGAGGGGCCCTGCCTCTGCTACCTGAGCTGGTGCTTTGTGGTGATCTCTCTCAGTAGCACAACACGTGAAGTCCTTCGTTTACTCTGAATTGTGGTTCAGGACCATGGGTGGGGTGGGAATAGGGGCTTTTTACTCCAGTCTAGCATATTTTTTCTAAATTGCACCCTTCTAAGAATGTTTCTACAGCTTGTTCCCAGCTTGAGTACTTCTCCAGCTCCATCAGCTTACCAAGCACCTCTATTTCTATCCAGCTTTTCCTTAGCTGTCCCTGAGCAGCTTGTTCCCACCCCTATTTAGTAGCTTTGGCTCCTGGCAGTGAGCTGGTGTCAATGAACTCCCAAAGTGACGACAGTGATTTTTAAAGGGACCACCTGAGATTGCTGTCAGGCGAGGAGCATTGTGCGCATGGCGCAATGTGCCTGCACCTGTGGAACTGAGGTCTGCCCTGGGGATGTGAAAGCTCCTGCAGACAAGGCTGTACTGAAATGATCCCCCTGCTTCCTCAGTGCAGCATGTTTGTGGCCCTCCAGACCTCTCATCATGTTTTGAGCCACCGCATCAGTGAAAATGTGAGTTGCAGGAGTCTCCCATCAAGGCAGTATCGACTCCCCACATCCCAGTCACCTCTCCTGGCTGACTTACAGCGCTCTTTTCTGCTGATGTCAGGTTCCTCCTGATGCAGCCTCCCCAGGGTCAGCTCACTTGGCAGTCAGAGCACTTTGCGCTGCCGTTCTGTTCTTCCTGAACCTGCGGCATCCTGGAGGAAGGGCAGCTGCCACACAGGCCACCTTGTCCATGTGGCCTGTGCATTTCTTCTTCCATTTGCAAGGAGGTTACTTGGACTAGCTGCCTAGGGGAGAAGAGTTGTGCCTGCAAAGCCGTCTAGTACAGATTCAGGGTTACCATCAAAACAATGCTACTGCCAAGATAGCTTATTTCTCTTGGGGAAGGGTGGGAATTTTGGAATAAACTATACTGGCAAAAAGCACACAAAAATGTTATGTGCTTAGTGTCACTCTAAGTTCTTTCCACACTAGGAGCGCTTTGTATAACTATGGCAGCAATGCAGCCCATGGACGTGCTTGCCTATGGCTCTGTCAAGGTGGATGGATATTTCTCGACCTGAAAAAAGCATCCCTCGTGATGAGATATTCCAGCAACAAAAGGGCAGGATTTATAGCTGGCTGTGACTGGAGGAGGGCTGATGAAGTCAAGGTGCTCTGCATTTCATAGCAGGGAGGCGAACATCAGAGACCTCGTCCTGCAGGCGTGTTGGCAAATTCTGGAAGTATTTACAAACTTTTCTCCGGCTGGAATAGAGACATCTGGAAGCTTTTCTATTGCTTTGACTCCATGGCTGATTTCACTGAAAAGCTCGCAGACAGATGGAACTCTACAAGGATTTTTTTTGGTAATCTGAAGCACCATGTAGAACATGAAACTAGGCAATTTCTGTACACAGAATGCATCCTATCTCCCCTGTACTCTGGGATGGACTCTGTTTTTGATTTCTGTGTCTCTCTGCTTTTAATATCAAAGCAATAAATGAGTAAGTGCTTGAGCTCTTGTGCTTGGCTCTTGAAAGTGTTCATAAGACTTGTCAGGTGCCGATGATGTTCAGTCAGTTAGGCAATTTGTTCTCATCCCTATTAAAGGTGACCTGCAAAAATAGAAATAAATTTGTGTTATGCTCAGGCTGACATTCTCAGGGTCTCCAACAAGCAGGCTCTGCAGGACAGTTGTGAAAGAAATACACTGAAATGATAGGTCAGCAGCGTCCATTATACAAATACAACCCGGGCTCTCCAGACAGCTCATGATTCAGCTGGGAGGATTTTCCATATAAGCAACATCAGGCACGATGCCTTTGCTTTTCCTTGTCTGATGTGAGCGGGCAAAGGGCAAAGCTGTGTGGTGGTGAGCAGCTCACGGAAACTTGCAGCATCTACACTAAAACAGTTCTGGAAGGTCACTGCTCCCTGCTCACCCTGAAATACAGTCCATTCTACAGTAGCCATTTGTGTCCGTGACAAAAAGTACTTCTTTTTTTTTGTAGGCTGGGAAGTAAATAGGTTCAAGAAACCTCTTCAAGTGAAGCTGCTGAGGCAGTTTAGGGAGGCAAAAGGTAATTACCACGAGAGGATAAATAATGCATTGGGTACTAGCTGCTGCTTTCAAGTAGGGTTTCCTGAAGGGTCAGATCCCATGGCCTGTGGTACTCATGTCATATATATCAATAACTGCTCTCCTTCTTTCTGCTGCCAAAATGTGTAAGTGAAGAATATTGTTCCATACAGTTCACAGTAATTCCAGACACCTGCCCTGGTGTAGCATAACAGAAGAGAGAGAGGAAACTCAGTTCAGTGTCCCTCCAGAAGAGAGGTCAAACTACCTTGATGATAGCCCACAGAACTTCTTCCCTCCTGACCCACCCTGCAAACACATTGTACTCAAAGAAGTATGTATGACTTGGAAAGATACTGCCTTTAGGTAGAGACTCTCCATCACCTTCTGCTAAGCTGGGTCAGAGGATAAATACCCTCACTACTAAAAATATCCTCACTTTAATGTGTTCTCCAGGCATTTAGCTCTGTGACGGTCCCAGTTAAAAACTGAGATGGACCAGACTTGACTAGAAATATGAGGCCAGGCTAAAGGTTACTATTGTTACAGTAAGGAAAAAAATGGTTGTAAAATTTAGCTTCTACTGTAAAAATACACCCAGGACACATCTTAAACTTTTCAGCAAGTCCTAAAAAAGTGCAGCACTGCCAGTGAAACCGTTCTAATTAGACTTAAGGTAAAAACCCTGCCTGCACCAGTGGAAAGCCAGCTGTTCAGGTCTCTCTAAGCGAAGCAGAGAAAAGGACCAGCTTAAATAGCAAACCCAGTTTCCAAGTCTCTAATATCTTCTCTCCGTTGCGTTGTCTGGAGAGGCAGCTGGATTCTTTCCAAGGACACAGGAGCCCCTCTGGCTGCCAAGAGTGCTAGAGGGGGAAGACACAGAAGAAAGAAATGTATGAATTCCCTGCACTTTTTTTTTTCTTCCCCCAGCCTCTCTCCTTCTCGAAGGTGTCCTCTGCTCCTTCATCAAGCTGTGAGGTGAGGTGGAAAGAAGAGGAGGCCCACGGGTCCTGCCGGAGGAGCTCATCTCCGCACTGTGCCTGCATGGTGCAGGGTTTCGCAGCTCTGCCCACCTCCTGCCCACACCAGGCACTTCAGGGAGCCTGTGTCTGGCCCATAGGGGTGTTCCTGGCCTGGCACTCGGTCACTGAGGGCTGTACAATAGCATGCCAAACCTGCAGCAGGCACATCAGCATATGCAGCACCCCGCGGGCTCCAAGATGTCACCTCCAGCCACATATGGGGAGCAAGTCTGCTACTGAGGACAGGTTCGATCCCATCTCAGGTGACAGTATAGCCTTTTGCATCAGGCCACACTGAGGCTTCCTCCTGGCTTTGGGGACTCTTCCTTCTCCACATCCTCTAGGGTTCTGTTTTGTCCAATTTAAGTGACTTAAATAATGAGACTTTCACCCCTATGAGCTCTATCCAGCAGATGTCTCTGCTGGGACCATTAACTGTATCTGCAATTCCTATTGTAATAGTTTTTCTGCACATTCCAACTGTTGGGATCAAGTTATTGACTGACACACTCAGTCTTCACTGAAGAAAATAAATAGGGTCTACCTTGATGTATGTAAGGACAGCCAAACTGTCTGAAGGTAAGCCAGCTGAGCCTGGATGAGATCCAGGTGCATTAGCCAGGTTCCCCCGTCTGAGATCAGAAGCCCAGGTTAAGGTTCAGGAATACTGCCACACTTGCATGACTAGCCGAAATTAAGACTCAAGTGGACTTATCAGTTTGGGTCTCTGTACCACGGTCTGTTCTGCAGTGGATGTGTTCCCTCCCAGGAGCCCTCCTGCTGATGGGGTGAGATGCAGGAAACAAAAGAGCCCCCCCACATCTGAGTCGTGAAAGTGCCCCAGTTTTGAAGGTCCCAGCTCACAGTTCTTCTTTGATTGGGGTTGGTGACATTGTGAAGTTTCCCTGCTGCGTGCTCTACACCTTAATGTGGCCCATTTAGATTTCTAAGCCTTATTAAATACAGCATTGACATTCAATAAATGTCTCATTGATTACATATTTACTTATCTGGCATTTAACTAGCATTCTCTTAAGGAATGAATAAGGAGTCAGAAGCAAGCGACAGTTACTCTGTGTGATTTAAAAGGAACTGGGAAAGTACCCTTCAGAGGTTAAGAACTGCAGTCAGGAACTGAATCTGCCCAGTATCTAAGCACCATAAACATTTTAATAGTCAACAGGCTTTGTTAAAAATGCCATAATGCTTTTGTTAAATCAAAATGTATTTCAACTCGATATGAAATCCAAAAACTATCTACAAACAGGAGAGCATTTCAGTTCCCAAACAGCTTAACAGGCCCAAAGCAACACTTAGTTCCTCATTCTGCAAAGCCTGCGGCTGGCCACGGAACAGCGCAGCAGGAAGGAGTAATGCTGGTTAGTGACGGGAGCTTTAGGCTGTACAGCTACAAAATAAACACGAGATCTACAGTTCTACGGTAGCTGGGCTGTGCATTCTACCGTGTGCTCCAGTAGGATATGCCTCTTCCACCTCTCTGGGGAAGGAGTTGTTGCTCATCTTCCTCCAAAAACCTGAGACAGGTTTAGGGCTCCTCGGGCAATTTAAGAGCAGCGTGAGAGGCTCCATATCACGTGCTGCACAAAATGTCTTTTATCATGAATGCTGAAATACAAAAGTGAATCTCTCACTCAGCCTGTCTTGCATCCGATAGTTTGTCAAGACAGGTAATGTAGGTGTTAGTTCCTACCACTGCCCCTGCTGCATTTCCCCTCTGCCACATCGGGTAAGACACTTCGCTTGCCTCTGCCTCTGTTTCTCCTCTTGCAGAATGGGATGCTGTGAAGATAACTTCTTTGATGAGAGGTCTTTGAGTTCTCCTTGAGAGCTGGGAAGAGCTGGTGGACACTCAAGAAAGTCAACGTAGTAGAATTTTATTATTTTTGTTGCTGCTATACACTGTCATTTCATATAACTCCTGATTTGTGTAGGACTGTGTCCTTCTCATTGACCTCAAAGTAAAGATCAGAAAAAAGCAAGAAGTTCTGAGGGATAAATGAGCTTTCCCATCTTCCAGACTAGCTACAGTTCATTCAGTCTTCATCCCTGCCCTGCTCCCCATTATTGCATTTGAACTTTCCCAATATGTGGGTGGAGAGGAAGGGCAGCACAGACATTTCGGAAAAGAGCTCCTTTTCCTCTGGGAAACTGGCCAACATTTTTGTTTAATTTAGCCCAGTTTCCTTGCAAACGACTTTCTGCCTAGCTGTCAAACTTTCTGTAAACAGTTTAGCGAGAGTCATAAAATAAATCCCTCAAAGAAGAGAAAAATAAACAAAGTCATGAGTTACTGAAGTGAGCTCTCTCTTCCTCCTGCTCGTTGTTAGCCATCACAGGAGTTCATTTTCCACTGAGTCACAAAAAAACAGACCCGGGAGATAACAGGAGACAGCACAAACAAACAAAGGCAGCATGGAGAAAACATACATTTATTTTTTTAAGCTTTGAGATGGATTTGAACAGACAGATACGGAGTGTCACTAGAGATGCAACTTAATGTAGTCTGCCCTACAGGAGATGGCAAGCAGTGGTGCGGAGGAGCTGAGCTGGTCCTGGGTGTCTCCAGGCTGGAAAAGCAGCCACATGGGCACGTGTACTGCGTCAGTGCCTGCGGTCAGATCACCAGGACACACCTGCACCCCTCTCTGGCTCCCTGTCCTTGCATTAAAGATTGTCTTTAAGGTCTGTATGACGATTTTGGAATCACTGAGACAGATACAGGCATTACACAAGTTCTGTACCAGGTGCTTTTTATTGTGGGACAAAACTTAGTGTAAGAAATGCCAAGAAGGCCAATGGCATCCTGGCCTGCATCAGCAATAGTGTGGCCAGCAGGACTAGGGCAGGGATTGTGCCCCTGGACTCGGCACTGGTGAGGCTGCACCTTGAATCCTGGGGTCAGTTTTGGGCCCCTCACCACAAGAAGGACATTGAGGGGCTGGAGCAGGTCCAGAGAAGGGCAACGAAGCTGGGGAAGGGTCTGGAGCACAGGTCTGACGAGGAACGGCTGAGGGAGCTGGAGGGGTTCAGTCTGGAGAAGAGGAGGCTGAGGGGAGACCTCATCACTCTACAACTGCCTGAAAGGAGGGTGCAGTGAGGTGGGTGCTGGGCTCTGCTCTAGAGTAACAAGTGATGGGACAAGAGGAAACAGGAGGTTTAGGCTGGATATTAGAAAAAATGTCTTCACTGCAAGAGTGCTCAGGTATTGGAACAGGCTGCCCAGGGCAGTGGTGGAGTCACCATCCCTGGAGGGTTTCAAGAAACGTGTAGATGTGGTGCTTCGGGACATGGGTTAGTGGGTTGGGTGGTGTTGGGTTGATGGTTGGACTTGATGATCCTTGAGGCATTTTCCAACCTTAATGATTCTATGGCTCTATGATTCTATGATTCTATGAAATGCATTGCATTTCTTTAATTGGCTTTTCACACTGTTCCTCAAGTTAAGCAGCAACACAGAGCAATTCAGCTTTGCAGGACCTGCATCACCGCAGACTCTCTCAGCGCTCTGTGCTGCAGTGTTATGCCACTGTATGGACGGGCAACAGGACGCAACCACGTACAATAACTTTTGGTGCTCTCTCCTCTGCCTTTTAGTGTGAAGGACAACAAGGAAAAAGCCTATGTGAAGAGCTTGGGCCATCCTTCTGTATATCCACTCACCAGGAGCTGCAGCACTCAGGAACCCACATGAGGGCTTTGAGAGCTTCCCAGCTCCTGCTGCCAAATCAAAGCAAGCACAATATTCACTAGGTAAAACCTGCAGCGTGAGGATGATGCTCATGCTGTGCTTAAGACTGCAGCTGCAACATGCTCAGATGGGCTCATACTATGAATTATGATCAGAAAACAAACAAATTAATGTGCAACACCCATCTTAATTGCTTTAGTATCTTAAACTATCAAGGTTGAATCTGCTCATAGTGAAATACTCTGAAATGTCCGAAGCTGTTAAAATGTTGTCAATGTACCACCAAGAGTCTGTACTTAAATGCAAGTCATTCCATGATTTACTGTTTTTAGTAGGGTTCAATGATCAGAATACCAACATAGAAGTAAACAGCTCGGCCTCTCTCAAGACTTGTCTATATGAGACTTCTTCCCTGCCCTGGATGAAATGAGGTCAAGGATGCAAAGGGCACATGAAAACAAAGTGTGTAATCAATAAGGCGTTGAGCTAAAAGGAGTCACAGAAACAACAGAGGTCAGATTCTTTTGTGAATAAGCAGAGCAAGAATTTGGATCATACCTCCACCACATGCAGCTTGCACGGGATTTGTGTCTGCAGCCCATCGGGCTATCACTGCAGCCAGTAAAAGTCAAAACCACACAATCAATCAAAATCAATCCTTGTGATGAGAGCTCTACAGAGTGGGATGTCGGTTTTGACATGAGATAGAGACTGCCTTCTGTGCACATGTGCATTGTATCCAGAAGCCAAGGGGAGACAAGAGCCAGCTGAGACATTTCCTGGAGCTCAGAGCTTTTGACACCCTGTATTCTTGGATGTGGTTGACTGTGCTGACAGGGGTGTAATTGGGAAAAAAGATGACATCATCTGGGGTCTGGATCTTTAAAATAAACAACAGAAGGTGGAACATCTTTGTGCCAGGAAAGCTGGTTGCCCGTAGGAGTTCCCTTCAGGCAGTCTTGGTAGGAGAAGAGCTGTGCTATTAAATTTCCAAGCTGTTTCTATTGGCGAAAACCTGGACATTGCATTTAGGTTGTCTGTTAACTTGGCTGGTGAGGGGGCAATTAGATGGGTAATTAGGCTGGCTGGTCAGGAGTTAGGAAGAGAAATAACCTGCAGCCTGGCATGTTCAGAAGGGACTTCAGGGAAGACAAAGTGTATCCAGGGCTGCCTCCCCTCTGACTTACCCGAGGGGTGAGTCAGGAGCCCTGTACTAATAAGAAACTTGAGGTGAGGATTTCCTCTGTGCAGTTTCAGTACATGGTTGCATGTCTCTAATCTTTGTGGAACTCTGTCTGTTATGGTTCTTTATTTAGGATCCTCTTCAGAATCCTCTGTAGGGTCCTTTTAAAATCCTCTTTAGGATTTTAGATGCAGCTCAAGTTTTTCCCCTCTCAACCCGTGATTTGATTTTCACAATTGCAGTTCTGCTGTGCAGCATCAGACAGCATTGCCTGAATGTGCATCTTAATTTTACAAATGTTTTTATATCCCCCTTGGTAGTTACTACAGGCTCTAACTTGACTTGCCTGGAAATGGGCAGGTTCACTAATAGCTAGGGAGCGTGGAAAAGGAGAGGGTCCAGATCGCCTTACGTAGCTCTCAGTCTTTACAAGTTGCTTGTTGACCTCCTTGTTGGCCAGTTGAACAGACTTCATTACTGACCCTGGCAAAGCTAGAGAGATACAGTGGTGTGAACTGTTTGGGGAACAGAAATCCCAGCTGGGGATCTGTTGGGAAGGTCAGGTGTTGTCCACTGTAGGGGCGCTTTGTGCT